>JBBPBX010006721.1:51948-67580 GCA_038048925.1 Garcialebias charrua
TTTGTTTATTGTTTAAGGAAATTCTACCATTGCTGTTCATTGTTCTTTAGTTTTAGCAGGTCGCTTTCGTAAATGAGCCCATGAGGTTCAAAAGATTTACCTGACTAAATAAAGGTTGAATGAATGAATGAAAATTCTGTTTAGACCCTCACATAGTACTTAGACCCTCAGATAGTACTGGTTCTGTCTAGACCCTCAGATAGTACTGATTCTGTCTAGACCCTCACATAGTACTGATTCTGTCTAGACCCTCAGATAGTACTGATTCTGTCTAGACCCTCACATAGTACTAAGCATAGGTATATATCTATGGTACTAAGACCCTCAGATAGTACTGATTCTGTTTAGACCCTCAGATAGTACTGATTCTGTCTAGACCCTCAGTACTGATTCTGTCTAGACCCTCAGATAGTACTGATTCTGTCTAGACCCTCAGATAGTACTGATTCTGTTTAGACCCTCAGATAGTACTGATTCTGTCTAGACCCTCAGATAGTACTGATTCTGTCTAGACCCTCAGATAGTACTGGTTCTGTTTAGACCCTCAGATAGTACTGGTTCTGTTTAGACCCTCAGATAGTTCTGTCCCTCAGATAGTACTGGTTCTGTCTAGACCATCAGATAGTACTGGTTCTGTCTGGACCCTCAGATAGTACTGGTTCTGTCTAGACCCTTAGATAGTACTGGTTCTGTCTGGACCCTCAGATAGTACTGGTTCTGTCTGGACCCTAGGTTCTGTCTGGACCCTCGGAGAGTACAAGTTCTGTGGTTCTATGGTTTATATATTCAGTCTGAGTACAAATATTTATATACATTCAGAGTACAAACATCTGTTTATATATTCAGTCTGAGTACAAATATATGTTTATATATTCAGTCTGAGTACAAATATCTGTTTATATATATTCAGTCTGAGTACAAATATCTGTTTAGTGTTTATATATTCAGTCTGAGTACAAATATCTGTTTACCGGTATATATTCAGTCTGAGTACAAATATCTGCTTAAATATTCAGTCTGAGTACAAATATCTGTTTAAATATTCAGTCCGAGTACAAATATCTGTTTATATATTCAGTCTGAGTACAAATATATATTTATATACATTCAGAGTACAAATATCTGTTTATATATTCAGTCTGAGTACAAATATCCATTTAAATATTCCGTCTGAGTACAAATATCCGTTTAAATATTAAGTTTGAGTACAAATAGCTGTGCAAATATTCAGTCTGAGTACAAATATCCGTTTAAATATTCAGTCTGAGTACAAATAGCTGTGTAAATATTCAGTCTGAGTACAAATACAGTATATATATTCAGTTCGAGTATAAATATATGTTTATATATTCAGTTTGAGTATAAATATCTGTTTACATATTCAGTTAGAGTATAAATATCTGTTTATATATTCAGTCCAAGTATAAATATATATTTATATATTCATTCTGAGTATAAATATCTGTTTATATATTCAGTTTGAGTATAAATATCTGTTTATATATTCAGTTTGAGTATAAATATCTGTTTATATATTCAGTTTGATAAATATATATTTATATATTCATTCTGAGTATAAATATCTGTTTATATATTCAGTTTGAGTATAAATATCTGTTTATATATTCAGTTTGAGTATAAATATCTGTTTACATATTCAGTTTGAGTATAAATATCTGTTTACATACTGTATTCATTTTGAGTATAAATATCTGTTTATATATTCTGTCTGAGTATAAATATCTTATTTATATATTCAGTTTGAGTATAAATATCTGTTTATATATTCATTCTGAGTATAAATATCTGTTTATATATTCATTCTGAGTATAAATATCTGTTTATATATGCAGTCTGAGATATTTGTGTGCTTATCTGCAGCTCGGAGCGCCTTCATTCAGCCTGGACTATAAGAACGACTGCTTCCTTAAAGATGGAGAACCGTTCCGGTACATCTCAGGAAGCATCCACTACAGCAGGATCCCCAGGGCCTACTGGAGGGACCGGCTGCTCAAAATGTACATGGCAGGACTGAACGCCGTCCAGATGTAGGTTGGATTTGAAGCATGCCTTTGAGTTGTTCACTTCCCACAAGTTGTTGTTCACAGCAGACTGACTGAAAGTGTCTCGTGGGAACAAAGACACTTAAAAAAAAAATTATGTACAAATTCCATGAATGGTTTGGATAATCTGGGTTCTTTGTGCAGCTACATTCCCTGGAACTACCACGAAGAGTCTCCGGGTCTGTATAACTTTACCGGAGACAGAGACATGGAGTACTTCCTGAAGTTGGCTCAGGACACGGGCTTGTTGGTCATCCTCCGGCCCGGACCTTACATTTGTGCAGAGTGGGACATGGTGAGTCCAGCAGACACTACCATAAATAAAACGGGTTCTAAATGTTCTGAGGTTCTAACAGTGTACTAACATGTTATAACATTTCTAACAGTGTATTAACAGGTTCTAACAATGTACTAACAGGTTATAACAATGTATTAACAGGTTATAACAGTGTACTAACAGGTTATAAAGTGTTCTAACAGGTTATAACAGTGTACTAACAGGTTATAACAGTGTACTAACAGGTTATAACAGTGTACCAACAGGTTGTTCTAGCAGGTTATAACAGTGTACTAACAGGTTATAAAGTGTTCTAACAGGTTATAACAGTGTACTAACAGGTTATAACAGTGTACTAACAGGTTATAACAGTGTACCAACAGGTTGTTCTAGCAGGTTATAACAGTGTACTAACAGGTTATAACAGTGTACCAACAGGTTGTTCTAGCAGGTTATAACAGTGTACTAACAGGTTATAAAGTGTTCTAACAGGTTATAACAGTGTACTAACAGGTTATAACAGTGTACTAACAGGTTATAACAGTGTACCAACAGGTTGTTCTAGCAGGTTATAACAGTGTACTAACAGGTTATAACAATGTACTAACAGGTTATAACAGTGTACTAACAGGTTATAACGTGTTCTAACTGGTCATAACAGTGTACTAACAGATTATAGTGTTCTAACGGTGTACTAACAGGTTATAACAGTGTACTAACAGGTTATAACAATGTACTAACAGGTTATAACAGTGTACTAACAGGTTATAACGTGTTCTAACTGGTCATAACAGTGTACTAACAGGTTATAGTGTTCTAACGGTGTACTAACAGGTTATAACAGTGTACTAACAGGTTATAAAGTGTTCTAAGGAGCCAAGATGGTGTAGTGGCAGGGCTTTTGACTTGGGACCCGAAGGACGCGGGTTCGCGTCCCGGCCACTACCCACCTTGGGGTGTCTATGAGTGCACACCTATTTCTCCAGCTCCCCGGGCGCTTTCTGGCTGCTCACTGCACCACCTGGTGGTGGTTGGGTTAAATGCAGAGACGAATTTCGTCTGTGTATGGGAAACATGACAGGAAAAGACATTATTATTATTATTATAACAGGTTATAACAATGTACTAACAGGTTATAACAGTGTACTAACAGGTTGTTCTAACAGGTTATAAAAGTGTATTAACAGGTTATAACGTGTTCTAACAGGTCATAACAGTGTACTAACAGGTTATAACGTGTTCTAACTGGTCATAACAGTGTACTAACAGGTTATAGTGTTCTAACGGTGTACTAACAGGTTATAACAGTGTACTAACAGGTTATAAAGTGTTCTAAGGAGCCAAGATGGTGTAGTGGCAGGGCTTTTGACTTGGGACCCGAAGGACGCGGGTCAGGGGTGGGCGATACTGAGGATTTTGGAATCGATCCGATACCAAGTAAATACTGTGCTAGAATCGCATACTTCGATACCGATTCCGATACTTGGGGGCGCTGTTGAGCCGCACAAAATTATAACACTGCCAACAACACAAAAACAATGATAAGAAAACAACTTCTATTGCACAGATGTTTTAATGTCAAATAAAAATGCTCTATCAACTAGCTGCAGCAGCAGTATAAAAAATTGAACAGTGTGAGTAACAAAATATTTGCCCATCACCTCTTTTACAACACACAGTTGT
Organism: Garcialebias charrua; assembly: GCA_038048925.1. Taxonomy (NCBI): domain Eukaryota; kingdom Metazoa; phylum Chordata; class Actinopteri; order Cyprinodontiformes; family Rivulidae; genus Garcialebias; species Garcialebias charrua. The sequence continues at coordinate 55,972 of JBBPBX010006721.1, forward strand.
TTAAATAAAAGTCACCAGTGCAAAATAACAAAAAAGCAGCAATGTTACAAAAACATAACACTGTCAAAATCACAAAAACAGTGATAAGAAAACAACTTCTATTGCACAGATGTTTTTTGAAAAAACAAAAAAAACAAAAAAAAAACAAGTCAGTGTTGCAAATAATGTGTAAGGAGCCCTTTGGGCTCTATTTACATGTTGGAAATGACTTAAAGGTTTTTGTTCAGGAACAGTAACATGTTTACATTTTTCCCTTTAATTGCACTTCTTCTCTGTGTCACTAACTGTCCTGCCTTAGAGAAAATCCTTTCTGCAGGTACAGATGTTGCAGGCAAAGGACAGTATCGATTCCACAGCGCTAGTATCGATTCGATACCAAGTACCATCTTGGTATCGATAGTATCGATACTAGAATCGATACGCCCACCCCTAACGCGGGTTCGCGTCCCGGCCACTACCCACCTTGGGGTGTCTATGAGTGCACACCTATTTCTCCAGCTCCCCGGGCGCTTTCTGGCTGCTCACTGCACCACCTGGTGGTGGTTGGGTTAAATGCAGAGACGAATTTCGTCTGTGTATGGGAAACATGACAGGAAAAGACATTATTATTATTATTATAACAGGTTATAACAATGTACTAACAGGTTATAACAGTGTACTAACAGGTTGTTCTAACAGGTTCTAACAGTGTATTAACAGGTTATAACGTGTTCTAACAGGTCATAACAGTGTACTAACAGGTTACAGTGTTCTAACAGTGTACTAACAGGTTATAACAGTGTACTAACAGGTTATAGTGTTCTAACAGTGTACTAACAGGTTATAACAGTGTACTAACAGGTTATAACAATGTACTAACAGGTTCTAACAGTGTACTAACAGGTTGTTCTAACAGGTTCTAACAGTGTACTAACAGGTTATAACAATGTACTAACAGGTTCTAACAGTGTACTAACAGGTTATAAAGTGTTATAACAGGTTATAAAGTATTATAACAGGTTATAACAATGTACTAACAGCTTATAACAATGTACTAACAGGTTATAACAGTGTACTAACAGGTTGTTCTAACAGGTTCTAACAGTGTACTAACAGGTTATAACAATGTACTAACAGGTTCTAACAGTGTACTAACAGGTTATAAAGTGTTATAACAGGTTATAAAGTATTATAACAGGTTATAACAATGTACTAGCAGCTTATAACAATTTACTAACAGGTTATAACAGTGTACTAACAGGTTGTTCTAACATGTTCTAACAGTGTACTAACAGGTTATAACAATGTACTAACAGGTTCTAACAGTGTACTAACAGGTTCTAACAATGTACTAACAGGTTATAACAGTATACTAACAGCCCTGATGCATGCTCAATAAACCAGGTAGAAACATCTAAAAAAGCTAAGTCTGGTCCTCTGGACATTCAAAAAAAAGATAATTTTTTTTTTTTTTTGGAATTTCCAGAGGACCAGACTTAGCTTTTTTTAAAGTGTACTAACAGGTTGTTCTAACAGGTTATAACAGTGTACTAACAGGTTATAACAGTGTACTAACAGGTTGTTCTAACAGGTCATAACTGTGTACTAACAGGTTATAACAGGTTATAACAGTGTACTAACAGGTTATAACAGGTTATAACAGTGTACTAACAGGTTGTTCTAACAGGTCATAACAGTGTACTAACAGGTTATAACAGGTTATAACAGTGTACTAACAGGTTATAACAGGTTATAACAGTGTACTAACAGGTTATAACAGGTTATAACAGTGTACTAACAGGTTATAACAGTGTACTAACAGGTTGTTCTAACAGGTCATAACAGTGTACTAACAGGTTATAGTGTTCTAACAGTGTACTAACAGGTTATAACAGGTTATAACAGTGTACTAACAGGTTATAACAGGTTATAACAGTGTACTAACAGATTATAGTGTTCTAACAGTGTACTAACAGGTTGTTCTAACAGGTCATAACAGTGTACTAACAGGTTATAGTGTTCTAACAGTGTACTAACAGGTTGTTCTAACAGGTCACAACAGTGTACTAACAGGTTATAGTGTTCTAACAGTGTACTAACAGGTTGTTCTAACAGGTCATAACAGTGTACTAACAGGTTATAGTGTTCTAACAGTGTACTAACAGGTTCTAACAGTGTTCTAAGAAGTTCAACAGTTTCTAACAGTGTTCTAACAGCGTTTGTTACCCTGACTGTGTTATCATCAGGGTGGTCTGCCTTCCTGGCTTCTCAGTAAGAAAGATGTGGTGCTGCGGTCGTCAGACCCAGGTAAGCAACAGAGACAGGTGAGAGAGCAGCGTGTCGTACTGCAGGAAACACACAGAGCTGTGATGCGTGTGTGTGTGTGTGTGTTTCAGATTACATCACAGCTGTGGATAAATGGATGGGGAAGTTACTGCCGATGATTAAACCTTACCTGTATCAGAACGGAGGTTCAATCATCACTGTCCAGGTGAGTGTGGAGCTCTGGGCTCACCCTCCTGACTGTCTCATCTGTTGTTTGGCTGCTTCGTTAGCGAAATATCTCCTGAACCACTAGACAGGTTTATTAAAAGTAAGAACTTAAAGTGTCTGTGACATCATCTTTCTACTTTGCATGTAGTGACACAACATAAATATCTTGTATCATTCAACTATGTTCGTTTTTGCAAACAAAATTATATATTAATGAAAATTCCTTTCAAAGTGAGTTTAAAATTAAAAACCGTGTTTCTTCACGGGACATCCGACTACACGTGAATGCAACATCTGTGACGTCGGAGGGAGAACGTCTTTAGAACGCCCCTTTTACATATTCATGGCGGACAATAAATAAACCGACTAATTTAGCAATCTAAGTGAAGATTTGAGCGATTTGTCTTCAGTTTGGGAAGCAGAAAGTTAGATGAACAAGAAACAGCAGGTTCTAATTTAGGTCTGCACCCGTATTTATTTGAGTCTTACCTTTTCAGGAAGCGAGGGAGCTCCGAGGGGGGGCAGCTTTATTTATTCCATACTTGACGAAGTATTTCATCTTTTGGGAAAGTGAAAAGGCTCACTTGTTCACTGATGATATTAGAACACCCAAATGCGACACAACGTAACGGCATTTTTCAAGTTATACACAAAAAAAGGCGATCTGGCTGAGAATACGCATGCGTTATCATAGCAAACGCAAACTGAGCTTCTCCTTCCTACTTCACAGATGTTGCATTCGCGTGTAGTCGGATGTCCCGTGAAGAAACACGGTTTTTAATTTTAAACTCACTTTGAAAGGAATTTTCATTAATTGATCATTTTGTTTGCAAAAACGAACATAGTTGAATGATACAAGATATATATCTTGCAACATTTTATGCAAAGTAGAAAGATGATGTCACAGACACTTTCATCTTTGGATGAACATCTGCAATTGATTACCTTTTGGAGTCAAATCCATTCAAGATGGCCGACACAACTAACTGAGCCTAGCCAACAGAAAGCATCAGTTTTATAGATGTTGTGGTGTGGTAGTCGCTGAGAGTCCTTCCTAACATGTCACAAACAGCAGTGGGCGACATGCATTCCTTCGAGGGGTTCTGGTCATGTGACTCGTCTGTTGATTTTTCAGGTGGAGAACGAGTATGGCAGCTACTTTGCCTGTGACTTTAACTACATGCGTCACCTGAGAGACTTGTTCAGGTCTCACCTGGGGGAGGAGGTGGTTCTGTTCACCACGGACGGTGCGGGGCTGAACTACCTCAAGTGTGGCTCGTTACAGGGCCTCTACGCCACCGTGGACTTCGGGCCAGGTGAGTGTGAATTGTCTGTCTTTAAAATGAACGACACGTCAAACAGGAAGTGCTGTGGACTGACCCAGAACATCGTAGATGATTGTGTGAATGTGGACAAACCAGTTGGACGTTAGACGTTGGCGTCCGGCTTTGTCTCTGAGTCAGATGACTCATTCATTCAACAGTTATTTAGTCTAGTCACGAGGACTCATTTACAAGAGAGACCAAAGAACACAGAGGAGGTACAGACAACAATAGACAACCATATACAAGCATCTAAAATGAAAAGTAAATAAAATAAGCAATATAATAACTATATATACTGTAATAATAAATAATATAAAAATAATAATATATATATATAAAAACAAAACAAAAACAGCTACATTATAAAGCGCTACAAAATACTACAAACAGGAACATGTCTGCATTGGTTTTGACCATGAACTTAAAAAATGTTGAAAATCACTTGGAGAGGTCAAGGTCGAGAGCTTCAGATCTTTTTGTAAGATATTCCAGGAAACAGGGGCGGAGTAGGAGAAGGCCCTTTTGTCTAGTTCAGTTCTCACTGAGGGAACACTGCAGGTAATGATGTCCTGAGAGTGCACGCTGTAGCTGCACTCACACAGAGACATGTAGGAGGACTAAAACTCACACTCCTGCTCAGAGCTGTCGGATTATTAACCCCTCTACTGCTGGACAGTTCACTGAGGTTTTCTGCCAGCTCTGTCCACCTGCCTCAACTGATGCTGAGGATCTTAGTTCTTGGCTCCACGCATCATGTCTGATTGTGTTGGATACTGTGGCTCCTTTAAAGACCAAACAGCCTGGATTTAAACGTGAACCCTGGCTTCAGAACAGAAAGACTCGAGCTGTCAGATAAGAATGTCGCAGAGCGGAACGCAGGAGGAGGAAGGACAAGCTGCAGGTATCCCTTCAAAATTTTAAAGACTGTTGGCGCAATTATCAGGACACTTTAAAGCAGCCAAAAGGACTATTTTTCTAACTTGCTGTTATCCCACAGCCACAATCCACGTGTCCTTTTTAGTACCATTGACTCTTTTCCAGTTAATTTATCCGTATGAGGCCACCTCTGACCGGACCTCAAAAGCCAGCAGCTCCCAGCAGTTCCCGCACGCAGATGGTCCCTTCGCCGGGCCGGCGGTCTGCTCGTTTTATTTCTGCCGGCTGCGCGTTGGGAGCGATCGCTAAAAATTGAACTAAAACGTAAAAATAACAATTATACTTTATTTATAAAGCCATTTAAAACAACCACAGCTGCAACAAAGTGCTGTACACATGAAATTAAGAACATTTAAACAAAAGATGAGATGAAATCAGGAATCAGGTGAGGGGCTGGACTCAGGTTTGGTGTGGGTTGTGGCTGCGGTTTGTGACGTCACAAACCGCAGGAAGTGAGAACGAAGCGTATCTTATCACAGTAAAATAAATATACTTAGAGTAAATAAACCACTGGGTGCATTTCTTTGGCCCTAGGAGTGTTTTTTTATGAAGTACATACCCAAAGTTGAGTTAAAAAAACATTAAAAAGTGAGTTTTGAATCTGTGGTCACCTTTAACTCTCCACAGACACCTGGTTTTGAAGCATCTACATGTACTGTACTCAGTTGTGCAATCATTTAATGCAGTTTTTTATCGACAAGGTTACCTCTATAAGGGCTTCTATCTTACGCACAAACTCTGACCCCTCTGTGTGTGTCCCCTGCTCTGCTGCTTTCAATCAGTTTGAGCCGGTGACTGTGTCATTTTTAGAGGACATGGTCACTCAGATTAAGCCTTCTGGTTCTCCTTGTGATGCTCTTCAACCACACTTTCTTAAAGAGGTTTTCCCTTGTTTTAAAAACTTGGTTCTCAACATTTTTAGCAGTAGTCTATCTGGAGTAGTCCCTGCTAATTTTAAACATGCTGTTGTGCAGCCCCTGTTAAAAAAAAATGTTCTTGATCCCACTATGTTGGGGAATTTTAGGCCCATCTCTAAGCTTCCCCTCCTGTCAAAAATCTTGGGAGAAAATTGTTTATTCGCAGTTAAAGTCCTTCCTGGATGAACATAACATCATGGATGTGTTCCAGTCTGGATTTAAAACTCTCCATAGCACAGTCAGCTCTGCTGAGAGTTTTTAATGACATCCTCCTGGCATGTGACTCGAGTGATCGTGTGATCCTTGTGTTATTGGATTTAACTGCTGCGTTTGACACAGTGGACCACAGCATTTTATTGTCACGTCTACAGCACCAAGTAGGCATCGGTGGGACTGCTCTGGAGTGGTTGGGGTCCTATCTGGCTGACAGAACATTTTCTGTCAAAATTGCTGGGTATGAACCCATTTCTGCTCCATCTCAGTCACTCAGGTCTGCTGACCAGCTGCTCCTGGTCATTCCAAAGAGTAAGAGGATGCTTCGAGGAGACAGGCCCTTCTCTGTTAGTGCCCCTGAGTTATGGAATGCTCTGCTTTTACACATTTGACAGGCTCCCTCACCCTCACTGTCCATTTTTAAAACCCGTTTGAAAAATCATCTATACTCATTGGCCTTCAACCCAACTGATACTTGATTTTACTTCATTTTTATTGATTTTACCTGTTTAACTTGTCATTTTATTGTATTTTAAATTGAATTTTTAGTTCACTGTGTGTTAGTTTTGTGGTTCTGTTTTTATGCTTTCTTTTATCTTGTTTGTAGCTAGTGTCCAGCGCTTTGTTTTAGCTGTGGCTGCTGTTAAAGCGCTTTATAAATAAAGCTGATGATGATGATGATGATGATGATGATGATGATGATGATGATGATGATGATGATGATGATGATGATGAGATGTATGAAGGCAGCAGACCAAGAAGTTATTTAAAGATGAAAATGTACCAGTGGAAGAGTCTGAGTGAGGTTAATGATGTCCAGTTAACCAGTGAATACAGGGTGCAGTGGTGGGTACGGTAGTTACAGACCAGTTATGAATCTTAGTGCACCATGATAGACAACATCCAACATCTGCAGGGTGCTTGTAGGAGCATTCATGTAGAGAATGTCACCGTAATCAATGGAGGGAAGGAAAGTCACAGATACAAGGTGTTTCCTAACATTCAGTGTTAGACAGGATCTGTTTCTGAAAAAGAAACCCAGTTTAACTTTCAGTTTCTTTACTAAGTTTTTTTATGTGGAGCTTAAAAGAGAGAAGATGTGAATCGACCAAGATACCCAAATATTTGTAGGAATCGACAAACCCAATAGGAGCACCATTTGTAGATAAGATGGTAGGAAGAACTGTTGGGACCAACTTCCTGTTTGAAAAAAGCATCCCTTTGGTTTATCAGCATTTAGGACAAGTTTGAGACGGAACAAATCTGACTGGATGATGTCAAAAGTGGATTGTAAAAGCTGGAAAGCCTTAGCAACTGTTTTAGCTCGACAGTAAACAACTGTGTCATCAGCATAGAAATGTAAGGATGCATCAGGGATGCTCTGACCTACATTAGCAATGTAGATTGTAAAGAAGGTGAGTCCTAAGACTGAGCCTTGTGGTACACCGTTGTTAACCATTAAATAACTGGAAGAAGTACCATTATGTTGAACACATTGCCTCCGATCTGAAAGATAGTTAGAAAACCAACCAATGGTGTGATCTGAGAAATCAATTTCTGAGAGCTTATGACACAGGATGTTATGATCCACTGTGTCAAAAGCTTTAGACAGGTCTAAGAAAAGTGCAGCACAATAATCCTTAGCATCCAATACTTCAACAACGTCATTAAGAACCTTCAGTGAAGCAGTCGTGCTGTGTTGTTTCCTGAAACCAGATTGATGGAGAGGTAAGATGTTTGTTTGTTTGTTTGTTTATTTATTTGTTTTATAATTAAAATATATAACAATAATACATACAATAAGAGAAAAGAAAAGACAAGACATATATAAAATGAAAGGCGGCAGAAGAAGAAAATAATCTTATTTTATCTGCCCCTTACTCTCCAATAAACAATTCATACAACCAACTCATTTGATTTCCAAAATAATGAACAACTTAATTTTTACCTCCTGTATCTCTTACAATTTCTAAATTCCAACTCATTTAAATATACAGTATGTTTTTAACTGTTTAAACGTAATCATTCTTTTGAATACAATCATTGATTGAACCACTTTAATATCTGACTCAAATTCATTCCATAACCCAATTCCTTGAACTATGGGAGATCTTCCCCTAGAACTAGTCCTAAAATGTGGCTTCACAAATACATGTGTCCTCTTGAGATTGTAACTACTCGTTCTTCTAACAAAATACTTCTGAATATTTGAAGGAAGTGCATTATTTTGTGCTTTATACAAAACGAACAAAATATTGTAATCAACTAAATCATAAAACTTCAACAGTTTAATTCGATAAAACAAAATGCTTGAAGGATTATGGAAATTCTTTCTGGTGATAATTCTAACGACTCTTTTCTGCAATATAAAAATAGGCATAGTAATTGATTTACACGCCGTACCCCAAACGCTAACACCATAAATTAAGTGTGGCACAATAAATGTATTATACAACAAATAAAGTGCCTTATCATTTAGTAAATCTCTAACTCTGTAAAATATCGCAATAGACCTTGATATTTTTGCTTTAACTGAACTTATATGTTGTTTCCAAGACAAATTATCATCAATGATGATGCCCAAGAACCTCACCTCATGAACTCTCTGAATCTCAGATCCTTCAATTAAGCATGGTACATCAATTAATTTATTTTTTATCACGTAACTAGTTTTATCCAAATTCAACGTTAATTTGTTAACTTAGAACCAAGTCTGAATTTTTCCAAGTTCTGTCATCATTAATTTTAAAGTTTGTTCAATATTGTCACCACAACCAAAAAAAGTGGTGTCATCAGCAAAAAGAATGCACTTAAGGAGTCCTGAGACCTGTACCAAATCATTTATATATAATATAAACAATTTTGGTCCTAGTATCGATCCTTGATGAGCTCCACATGTAATAGTGCTGAGCTCAGATTTCACCTCATCCATTTGCACAAACTGTTTCCTATCATGTTAAATGAGTCCAGATAATTTTTGATTTGAGAGTTTATCAGTTTTTCTAGACTCTTGGCTAAAATGCAGAGTTTAGAGATCGGTCGATAGTTGTTCAGTGAGGTGGGGTCACCTCCCTTCAGCAAAGGAAGAACAAAGGCTGTTTTCCAAGCATCCGGAATGGTGTTTTGGCTTATGGACAGATTAAAGATGTGGGTCACAGGGACTGTGATGATATGAGCAGCCAGCCTTAAGAAATAAGGTGGAAGTTCATCTGGACCTGCAGATTTTTTAGGATCAAGATCATTTAACAGTTTATTTACCTCACTGACTGAGAACGGAGAAAAACAGAAGGTGTGATTAACAGATGGTTGACTTGTCTCTCTCATGTCCACCTTCTCCCTCTGCCAGGTTCAAACGTAACCGCCGCCTTTGAAGCACAGCGCCACGCCGAGCCGCACGGACCTTTGGTGAGCTTCAGCGCGGCATTATCATGAGGTTCAGGATAAGGTTTTACCATTGTGTGTCTGTTAGCAAAATATCTCCTGAACCACTGGACAGATTTGAATGAACTTTGAGGAAATAATCATCAGATGATCAGCCGGTCCACTTCTGGAGCTAATCCATTTCAAGATGGTTGCCGCAAACACCTACAAGAGTTGCTTTAGTTTGGATCGTTTTACAGATATTGTGCTAAAATTGAGTGTGGTTGTAGCTGAGAGTCATTCACAGCACACACTGAGCATCTGGCCACAGCTGGCACGAGGATGCATGTTAAAGTCTCTAACCCCTTATCGAGCTTCCTTTTCATCGCAGGTGAACTCTGAGTTTTACACCGGTTGGCTGGACCACTGGGGGTCCCGTCACGCCGTCGTGCCCTCTGCTTTGGTGGCCAAGTCGCTCAACACGATCCTGTCGCTGGGAGCAAACGTCAACCTGTGAGTCTGAAGACAAGAACACATTCTGCCCTGCAGACCGTCACCATCATGATGACTAGTCCCAAGGGAAAGGTTATAAGAGCAAAGATCTTACCTGATGGAGGTAGCTTTTGGAACAGCCTCATTTAGCAGAAACTGGATTGATTCTGCTGGATGTGATGTCCCTGCTGGAAGAGCCTCAGCCACAGCTAGCTGCTGCTGCTGTGTGATGCAGCGATGGGGTTTACACAATGTCTGATTTGAGAGATTTACAGCTCTTAATGCAGACTTATTTTAACATGGCCACTCTATGGCGCTGCTCAGACTAGCCGTTAGCTCATCAGTCCAGTCAGAATTAAACTATTTCTATGAATAGACGTTATTCAGACTTATCCACAGCAGGTAAGATGTTAATTGTTCATAACCTTTCCACGGAATCCGGTTTCAAAACATCTGAACTCTCTCTTTAACGTGTCATGAGTAAGATACTCCAGAACATCCCTGAAGGTTATTTGTTCCCAATCAGAACCTTTTGGGCTTCAAAATAGTAAAGTAGATCCTGTGGTCATAATGTTGTGGCTTGTCAAGTATTCAGTTTATTATATGAAGTTTAAAAAAAGAGATGTAGATTCAGGCTCCGCCCCCTCTGCTCCTCACAGGTACATGTTCATCGGCGGGACAAACTTTGGATACTGGAACGGTGAGTGGACCTCAAACAAAATAAAAAATGTAAACATGGCCGCCTGACCCGGCCCGTGTGGAAACCCCACCAGGCGCCAACTCGCCGTACGCCGCTCAGCCCACGAGCTACGACTACGACGCTCCGCTGACGGAGGCGGGAGACGTCACGGAGAAATACTTCGCCATCAGAGACGTCGTCAGGATGGTGGGAACACAACTTTAAATGTTTAATCTGAAGACTGTGGTGTCGTTTGAGTCTGTTAGCAAAATATCTCTTGATCTGACGACTGATTAACCTTTGAAGTCAACTAGAGTGAAGATGGCCGCTGCAGCTAACGGACAGAAAAGGCTACAAGTCGGCCATTTTTGGCAGATTTAGAGCTCAGCTCTGGTGTGGTGGTAGCTGAGAGTCGTCCTCTTCAAGGACTCTGAGGGCGACGCACCACGTCAGATCTGAGCTCAAACGTTGAGTCATACAAAAACATTTTTCACTCTGCATTAACGCTTGTGTTCACAACAGTACAGAGAAGTACCGGAGGGCCCGGTTCCTCCGTCAACCCCCAAGTTTGCGTACGGAGCCGTGAAGATGCAGAAGGTGAGAACATGACCTCATCTGTCGGGGGGAGCACGTGACGCTGCACGTTCAACACAGAAACGTCATGTGTCTTGGTTCCCCTGCAGCTGCAGAGCGTGTTGGACGCCGTGGACGCCCTGTCCTTTTCCGGTCCTGTTAAAAGCTTGTTTCCTCTGACCTTTGTGGAGCTGAACCAGGTACGCTTCGCTCCCGCGCGCCGTTTCTGTTTGGTAAGAATCATGTCTCTGATGACCTTTTCTGACCTCCAGGCGTTCGGCTTCGTGCTCTACAGGACGACGCTGCCCGTCACGTGCAGCGAGCCCACTCCTCTGTCCTCGCCGCTGAACGGCGTCCACGACAGAGCCTACGTGTCCGTGGACAAGGTGAGTCTGGGTCGAACGTCTGGCGAGGACGAGCCGTCCACACTGCGTCTTTGTTCATCCGTCCTCTAGCTGCAGGTCCAGATGTTTAACCTTGTTCCTAAATACAGTAGTCCCTCGTTTATCACTGGGCAGCCGTACCCTGAAGCCCCACGATAAGTTAAAAACTGCCAAGTAGGAATAGTAGTACAAGTAGTAAGTGGTAGTTTATTTTAGTATTATATACAGTACTTACTATACATATATTATATATATATAT
>JBBPBX010006722.1:0-29843 GCA_038048925.1 Garcialebias charrua
GATAAGACAAAAATGCAACATATCATCTGAATAAATAGGCAACAACATACTGAGGAGTCTTTGTAACAGAATTCATGTAATTAAGAGTAAAGTCTGCCATATACTGAATTACAATGATAAAATCACTAATACTGATGGAAAACCATGTCACAAGCAACAGTTTTTCCTGCACTGTGCTAACAATTAAGTTTGCAAATTATGTCCTAAAGTTCACTATTTTTAAATAGCATTCTTGATTGTATATCACTTTTTGGGTGTAAAGCACATGTTGGTTTCAAAGCACAAAACTTTGTTTCTTATCCATGATTCTTTTTCAGTGAGTATAATTTTAATGAGTCCAGCTTTAGTGTGCTCCTACCTCTTTAGTGATCATTTTCTGCAATTATTTTGCTGAGAACTGTTGTACTGTATTTCATTCTAGAGACAGCTGATTTGGTCATGTGAAGCCTGAAATACAGTTTAGCAATACATCATATAATAAAAGACACTTTACATCATACAGTGTACTGTACACTTATGTTGAAAAATGGTTTACTGACTCTAATGTACAATACCTAGTTCTTTTGGACTTTGCCTTTGTAACGCTAAGTTTCTTTGAAAAAAAAAATATTTCTTATATTTGTAACACTTTACATCTGCCTTTTCTCTGCAATACTTTATACTTATCTGCTGCTTGCATTCCTACATAGCCATAGTGGTCAGGTGCTGATGTCCAAGCAGCCCTTTACGCCCTGCACCTACCCCTGGATGCCCCCCTCCGTTGCCATGACCACAGTATTCCTGCAGATTCTGGCGCAGAGTAACCAGTGCAGAGCCCAAGCAGGCACGGTTTGGAGCCAAGACACCCCCAGGCAGCTGGAAGAGGACGGTGGCTACTCCAGCCATTCCATCCTCTGTGGGCTCAAGGGTGATGGGCCCCACTTTGAAGGAGGAATAGGAAAAGCCCATGAGCTGTGAGAGGAAAGGGTCGGAGCGACAGAAGTGCTGGTAGCCAGAGTATGTGGACGGATGGTGTTGATGCGAGGCTTGGGTTCCAGCTGTAGTGCTGGCATAGTGATGGGTGTTCAGGTAGTGCAGTGGTAAGTGCTGTCCGCTGTTGCCTCCTCCGCTCAACGTGAGGTGGTGATGGTGGTGGAGGTGGGCTGTAGGACCAGAGCTCGAGTCACGTTTATAGGAGACAGGTACTGCTCTGCCCCTCTGCCCCACTACTACTCCACCTATCTTTCCTGTGTGGGCATGAGCAAGTGACACCGTGCTGCCGCCAACCCCTCCACCAGCTGAAGGCAGATAGATGAGCTGAGGCTCCTCCGGTTCAAGGTATATGGTAAGTTTAGCAAATGGTCTGGACGCCATTTTAGTCATCTCCTGAATGTGACGACGCTGCTCTCGACGGAAGTCCAGGAACTGCTTCACCTTCCACAAGAGAACACAGACAGACAAGAAAAGGAAAAAACAGGAGAAGAAAACAGAGAAGAAGACAAAAAGGTCAATGTGGGCCTGGTCTTGTCGCAGAAACAGCAGGCCCTGGGACTCGCCCTGTCTTTCAGTGGCTCCCACGCCTCTCAGAGCGATGTAAAAGCGGCTTGATTTCAGAGAGTGCACCTCATGAGGGAAAGTTATGACCACACGATCCCGAACTCCCCGAACAATCAGCACTGTCTGTGGTTTCAAGACAGTTATGTAGGAGATGAGTCCTTCAGCGCGCTCCTCTCTGATTTCTCTGTCTGGTCCTGAAGATTTGGCTTGCAGCTGCTGTGGGTTCTGGGAGAGCATGGGACCTCCCAGATTGGACGAGGCATTGGCAAACACTTTAATAGGGGACGGAGGGGAATCCTTATCTACTGTAGATGCCCCAGTTTTCACTGATTCCTCATCTATTTTGATAGTGTGAAATCCTGTGTAGCTGTTAACATCAACAACAAAGGTGTCGTGTGAGTTAGACACATACACCTCCACTTTTCCAAAGGTGACATCAATGGTGACCCGAATGTCCACATTTGTAAACTTTGGCTGTGCAGCAAAGAACACAGTGCGACCCTTGGGAAGGTTGCGAATGGTGGGGTCGTGGAAGCAGTTTGTTTGGGATGTGGGATCAAAGCAGTACTCTGTGTCCACATTAAACTGACGGTAGCACTGATGCCCGTTCACTGGGTTGCCATTGAAGGAGTCTTTGCACTTGGCACACTAAATGAAAAAACAAACACAATTTGAACTTATTCCAGTAACATTTCCTCCCAATTTTAAATAATGCAACAGGACGTTACCTAAACTAAACATTAAAATGTTACAAAAAACCTTGTCAAAATTCTACAAAATGATTAATTCCCATCTCTTACCTGGTGCCTGTAGCAGTCTTTTCTATCATTCTGAGGGCTGCTGAGGCAGGATGAGGTCTCTGTGTTGTTTTGACAGGGGCAGTTTGTTCCATCGTGTTCATTACATCTGTCTGCATGACCATTACATTGACACCTGCAATGACGTAAAGACAGAATTAAGCAATGCAACATTTAAGTACCGGTACCGACACTCCAATAGATCTAGACTGCCTTTTTGCAGCATTTGCGGTGTTGCTGGTTATGCTTATTGCCTTTGGCTGGCCCCACACGTCAAACTATCACGACAATGATACTGAACACAAATAAAACTTTTAAGAGTGAAAAAATGTATTTGTATTGATAGTTACGATGGGAATTCATTGCCTGCTCAGCAGCATGTCTTACTCACTTCTCACATTTCCCCTGCAGTAAGAAATAGCCAGTAAGGCAACTCTCACACTTGTCCCCAACACTGTTGTTCTGGCAGTTCACACACACAGCATTTTCTTCTGTGGGACCCTCAAACACCCAGTTTTGAATCTGATTAATGATTAAGAGATTTAACTTACAAGATGTCAAAACAATGACCATGGATAACATTTACAAGAGCAGACAAAGTAAATAAACAAGTAAAGGACACAAGAACAGAAATACTTACACTGCTGGAGTCCAAAGGGAACAGGCGGGAGTTTTCAAGGGCTTTACTATGCTCATCCCGAGACAGACACACAACGCTGTTTCCCTTGCAAAAGTCCCGACATGGACGACAAGTGCCACCTCCTTTAGCAGATCCCACAAACAGAGGCTTACACTTCTCACAATGCTTACCCTAAAATAAAGGCAAAAATAAATCAGTTATCACAAGTAAATAAATAAAAAATCGTGTAATTGGAAATATTTAAAACACTTACTATGGTGTTATTGTGGCACTCAAGACAAACATCTGGCTTGTTTACACCAGCACAGTTACTATGTTTATTGCAGCTGCACTGAGAGGAGCAATTATCTCCAACAAAACCAAAGTGACACTGGCATACTCCTGGAGACACGCATGTGCCGTTCACACAGCCTTGGGCACACACTGGCTCACACTGACCAGAAACACTAAACAGAAGGGAAAAAAAAGAAAAAGAAGAGCTGAGTAAATGTCAAGTGAGTATAAATCACAAAATGGTATTTTAATAATGCTAATTTATTACCTGCTGAGTATATAACCATGTTTGCAGGTGCAGTGATACCCCTCCGCTAGGTCATGGCAGTCCTGAGTGCTGTTGCAGTTGTGATGGCCATTGTCACACTCATCCTCCTCTGGACAATGAAGGAAAGACCAACTGCTGTTTCTCAAGGGACAGACACCCTCACTCACACCTGAAATAATAATGATTAAAAAAGATAGTGACAAAAAAAATCTATACCAAATTGGTAACATTCTAAAAAACACAACTTCTTAAACCTGCCAACCAAATACTTGTCTCACCATCAAGTCCTCCTTGTAAACAGTGACCAGCTCCATTGCCTCCCGTTGCAGCACACCAGCCACACTGAGGCCTGGCAATGCACTGGGAACACTGGGTAAGCTGGGAGCAGTTAGGAGAGCAGAAGTCTCCCCCAGAAAGCAGCCGACCACACTGACCCGTTTCACAACGAAGAGGCACAAAGGATGGGCTCATGCACTACAAAAAAAAAAAAAAGCTAGATATGAGCCTTTTTTTAAATTTCCAATCCAACTTTATTTGTAAAGTTTTATTTACGGCAATCGAAAAGACAGTCTCTCCAAACTTACCTGCTGTAGAGCCATACTCCAAACACAGTGTTGCCAGCCTCCATCAGAGCCTCTAGAGCCCAGACAGAGGGAGCAGTTGTGGAGACTGTGGCAGGGTGGAGGGCATGGCAGAGGTGGAGATGACTCCACCTGCATGGGTGAGACGTTGAGCAGAGCGTAGCTAAAACAAGTCCAGTCGTAAGTGGGGTTTACACTCAGGATGCGCCTCGTCTCGCCTAAAGAAAAAACATCATATCATGTAAACAATGTTCAGTCAGGTCATCTGGACAGTTTATCTTGTTGTTGAGAGGTTTTGTCCTTCATCCGAAGGACTTCTTGAATCTGAGGAGTCCAACAAACCAAACCGAATCCCACAAACAGGACAATCCCAGAATGGGGGAAAGAAAAAAGTTTGCTGGTGATAAGATGACCTCCAGGGCCCGCCCTCTCCCCTGTCAACTCCTCTAAAGCCTCTTTTCCACCGCTCGGCTCGGCTCGGGTTGGATCGGCTCAGGTCGGCTCAGTTCGGGTCGGGTCACATCTATGTTCTGTTTCCACAGCTTTTTTGTACCCCTTCTGTGGGCGGGGTCCAGAATCCTACTCGTCTTACCACATGGTGGCAGTAGTGTTCCTCAAGCTATTTACTACAGTACTAGCCACCACTAGAAGAAGAACACAATAAAGACTTTGTTTCACATATTATCAATTCTATCAAAAACCACAAAGCTGATATTTTTCAAAAAAATCTAGTGTGATCACAACATGTTCATATACGAAATGTATCCTGTTGGAGTTATTTGAAATAAAATTCAATGTTTTATAGACATAAATGTGTCAACCTACGTCCATTATTTTCTACTTTGTTTCACATATTATCAATTCTATCAAAAACCACAAAGCTGATATTTTTCAAAAAAATCTAGTGTGATCACATCATGTTCATATACGAAATGTATCCTGTTGGAGTTATTTGAAATAAAATTCAATGTTTTATAGACATAAATGTGTCAACCTACGTCCATTATTTTCTACTTTGTTTCACATATTATCAATTCTATCAAAAACCACAAAGCTGATATTTTTCAAAAAAATCTAGTGTGATCACATCATGTTCATATACGAAATGTATCCTGTTGGAGTTATTTGAAATAAAATTCAATGTTTTATAGACATAAATGTGTCAACCTACGTCCATTATTTTCTACTTTGTTTCACATATTATCAATTCTATCAAAAACCACAAAGCTGATATTTTTCAAAAAAATCTAGTGTGATCACAACATATTCATACACGAAATGTATCCTGTTGGAGTTATTTGAAATAAAATTCGAATTTTTATAATTTATTTTCGTTGTGCAAACACAGGTTTTGGAAAAAGTCAAAGCGAAACTACTTTAAATGCAGCACATTTGACCATACGTGACAATATTAAAGCGTGGTTAAGCTCAGGAGCCCTCGTACTATTAAAGTCAGCTATGAAATATATTTTATATCTGTTCATTGAGCTACATTTAAAGACATAAAGCCGCCCGCGCGCCGCGTGTTACTCGTGGCGAAACTACTTTTTAAAATCGTGCAGTTTTGAGCAGTACGTGATTTTATTAAGGACACGTTCAGCTGAAGACCCATCTTTGCTATAAATTTAAAAAATAACAATTGTTTTTACCGTGTTATTCATGTAAAAGTCCTGCCGTGGTAGCTTCCCTGGCTTCCGTAAAAACAGCTCTCGTCTCCTCCTCCCTCCTTCCGGAGCGGGTGAGCTCGCTTCAGTACACCTCTGAAAGCAGCCCGAAAATCTCAGGAAATCTCGCGCGGCTCCGCTCGGAATAGCCGGTGGGAAAGGATGAAAGGGGGTCTCTGCGACGCACATATGACGTAACATCCGACCCGAGCCGACCGGTGGAAAAGGGGCATAAGACAGCCATGCCAAAATGGTTCAAAACACCAAAGTTCATGCTCACTAATCCAAGTATAAATCCAACAATGTTAAGTCAGGTCATCTGGATGGTTTCTTTTGTTGCTGAGACATTTCGTCTTTCATCCAAAGGACTTCTTCAGTCTGAGGAACCCACCAACACATCTTTTTGTGGGATTAAGTTTGGTTTGGTGGTCTCCTCAGACTGAAGAAGTCCTTCGGATGAAAGATGAAACGTCTCAGCAACAAAAGAAACCATCCAGATGACCTGACTGAACGTTGTTGGATTTATACCTGGAGTAATAAGCATGAACTTTGCCATCATATTATACATTAGCGCAAACATTTACAAAGAACTAAACAAACAATTAATCACTGTTACTAATGCATATGCTGCATTGTGTAGTTTTATTAGTTTATTCTCAATTACACGCGTTTGTGTTTTTTTCTTAAATAAACATTAAGTATCAGCAACAAAAGGAACACCTCAACACCATCACAGATGTTGTACCTGTACGTTTGAACTGCCGAGTCCACATGCATTTTCCAGAAGCAGTGCACTTGGGGCAGTCAGAAGCCTCGCAGCTCGTCTCAGTGCAGTTGCTGGACAAGAAAATCTCTCTCTGGTTGATCCGACAGTCGTGTTCAGACGTACAGCTGACAGAGCTGCTGATACACGCCCCTTCTGGGCAGTTTGTGCACCACTTACAATGTAAAGCAGACTGGGAAATTTGATACAAAATACATTAGTTGACAGTAGATATCTATAGCTGTAATAAAGCAAGGCTGTAGTATTTACCTGTGTTGGATTAGCAAAAGTTTTAGGATGTCGAGCGAGGCATTCACTGCAGGTCTTTAGTCTGCGACACTGATCTGGTTGACGAGGAGTTGGTGAACATGCGGATTGGGCAGCAAAGCAACCCATTCTGATGGAGAAGAAGAGTCAGGGCATTAAGACCAATTAATTTAATGTATTAACTACAGATAACTTCAAGTATGGAAAAATAATTATATATACCGTACAACTTGAATTTCTGTTGGCAAATACGTTACCTTTCAGCAATATCAGAAGAAGTACAGGTGCTTCTACACCAGATGCAGCTCCCCGTAGTGCTGTTGCAGGCCTCTGGTGTAGGCAGCAGGCCACAGGGGTCAGAAGGCACAGTCAGAGTGAGGAGTCTGCCCAGGGTGACGCCATTGAAGCCACCTGACAGGAAAAGGCGACCATCCCAGCTTGTCATGGCAAGAGACACTGAGCGATTTACTGGATCCCCTGTGGCTGAAACTGAAAAAAAAAAAAAAGATGAAGGTTTTGGTTGTACAGGTAGTCCCCGAATTACGAGCGCTCTGATCTACGAGGTTCCAGACTTACGAGCTGGCGAATTTTTGGAAAAAACGCAAAAAATACTGAGTTTTCATGTGTTTTTTCACCACAGTTAGTTAGCTAAACATATGGACACACGTTTCCGATCATTTTTATGCACTCATAAGCAGTTTTTTGATGAAAAACGAGTGTTTGTAGTCGCGCTAGCGAAACCGTTCCAATTTACGAGCGAAATTCCGGACTTACGAGAGACATGGCAACCGTTCCAAATTACGAGATTTCCGGTTTACGAGCGCCTCGTTGTAACGGATCTCGCTCGTAAATCGGGGAATACCTGTATGATGTTCCAAAATTAATTTGTAACCAAACATTAAAACAGTCACCTGGTTGTATCCAGGTGTTACAGTTGACCTGGTACAGAGACACAGAGTTACTGTAGTCTTCTGCTTCTGTCCTCCCACCCACAATGACCATGGTGTCTTTAATCAAAGCAGCAGCATGGAAAAACCGGGACAAGGGCTACAGAGCAAGAAAACAATGCAAAAAATATATAGAAGTAAATTTTATATGTTTCATATGATTGTTTGCTTGTCTATATGTGCTAAGGGGAAAAGCTTCCTACCTTATTACCCTGTGATGGAACCAGGAGAGACCAGGTAAGATTAGGATAATACAGACTGTAAAGCTCGCCTGATGGCTCCACTGTCTCCACATGAAAACGATAGCCTCCAAACACATAGATGGCATCAGTCTGCTCATGGTACACTGCCGAGTGGCCATATAAACCTGATTATAGAACACACACACAACTAATTAGCTGCATCTTTAATCAGCTTCCCATTTCTTTCATAAATTTAAAATTTGAGCCTAATTTAGTCTAATCTAAAACGTGCCTAAACTATATATTAACTGTAACACAGCATAATGAAAAGGCTTGGAAAAACCTGTAGGTGGTGTGCCAATGTGCGGGGCAATTGTCCAATTCCCAGTTAGGGAGCTGAACTCCAGTAGGTTGTGATTGAAGCCGTTTTCTGGAGAGTACCCCCCAATCAGCAGCACTGAGGAGGATCGACGTACAGTTAAAGTGTGACCTGCCACCGGGGGCAGCACTGAGCTCTGCAAAAGAAGAGTAAAATGACATTTCATGCTGGTACAACTTGACTTTTTGATATCTTGTATTTCCATTAAAATTCTAACCTTGTGCTCTCTCCAGACTAAGCTGCTAAGATTAAGACTCCAGGTATCCATGGCAACACCTTTCCAAGTGACACCGCCTACCACTAACATGAGGCTGTAACCACCTTCATGGCTTCCGGAGCTAGGTTCATAACCGGTCAGCAGTGATGCGGCATGGTGATAGCGAGCGCTAGGAATTGAACCTTCATCCAGAGAGCTTGTCAGCATTTGGGTCCAACGATGCTCCAACACAGAATATCTAAACCAAACAGTGGGGGAAATAACTTAAATGTAAGAGAAACCCTCCCAAAACATTAAAATGTTACTCGTGAGTGCACCTAAAGATCTACAACATCCTACCTACTTTAAACACCACTCTTACAGTCCTGTATCTTAAGCTTTCTCAGTCTCAAGAACTTCTCTCCTACCTGTAAACGTTTCCAAGAATCCCTTCTGACAGAGAAAGTCCTCCATACATCCAGAGGTTTCCTTGTGGTTCAGACACCAGAGTGTGTCCCATTCTGTGGAGGAACCTGTGGGCCTGGTTCTGTGAAACATACATAAGCGTATGCATTGAGATTATGTCATGGAGTGTGCTGATCATTAATTACACCTAAAATTGCAACAAATCAATTATTCTGTTAATTAAGTCCATACCATTGTCAGTTGAGTGTCCAAGAGTGTCTCCCAAATCAAACTGTTGGCGTCTCGGGGAACTGAACAGTCTGAGCCAGCCCAGCTCTCTGAGCACACACACACTCCTAGAGACTATGAAAAGCAAAATATATTGTTACATATATCTACAATCCTCTTTTTAATATGTATTTTATTGTTTGAAAATTCTAGGCTATTAAAGCAGGACTGTAAAATAATATTTTCTAAAACACTTAAAAAGAGCAAAAATTTAAATGTGTCTTGTTACAACTCTTACTGTATTACAAACTCCTCTTCCTTCTGATGCTCCACAACCCTGAGGACACATGGGTCGATCACAATGTGGCCCCCTGTATCCCTGAGGACACTGACAAATTCCACCCTGACACTGGGCTCCACCAGGACACACAGATGAACGCTCTTCATCCTCGTCAGAGTTTTGTTGACACCGCCGTACCCAGAAAGACGCATTGAATCCCTGTGGTTTGTTTGAGGAGACGTTGGCTTCAAAGTATACTGAGATCACACCTAGTGACCAAAGAGAAGACACCACGTGGCTTTAAATCGCACATAATGGCATGCATACTGTAAATATGTAATAATAATAATAATAATAATAATAATAATAATAATAATAATAATGAATTCAATTTATAACGCACTTTTCATTAATGAAAATCTCAAAGTGCTACAAAGTGCACTGTAATAGTTAAGATAATTTAAGTTAATAGATTAAGGTGAAACAGTGAACAAAATTTGTTTAAGGTCTACCTGAGGTGGCCAGTACTGTGATAGGCTGAGTCCTTGTGGTGCCACAAAATGCTCCAATAAGATTGTGATCAGAATGTACAACTCCATTACCCAGAAAACGAGGAAGGCCATCAAACACATAGACATATGAGCTCTGCAAAATAATGCAAATTTAATGTAATTTACTGAATACTGAAAATTGTATGCCATAGAGCTACTCCAATAATAATTTCTGTTCATCAAAAAGTCATATTTGAACTTACTTTACAGTATGTGTGAGAGTCTGGGTGCAGAGTGAGGGCTATTGGTGGGCAGAGCTGTCTGGGCAGACAAGGTGCCAAGTTCTCAGTGACTGACAAGACCCACAGACAGTGAGAGAGTCCTCCTTTCCCTTCTGTGCCACTTCGCCATCCCAAAGAGGAGGACAGAGGCATGGCTGAGGAGGAGGCAGAGGACAGCAGGACGGAGCGGCCCTGGCACTGACGGTAGCATGTGCCATTGTTCCTGTTTTTAAGTATAAAAAAGCCATTTAAGGAGGATCAGAATTTGAAATCAATTCAATTCAATTTAGTTTATTTATATAGCACCAAATCACACAACAGAAGTCATATCAGGGCACTGAAACATTTACATACATAAAACCAGCCAATTAGTAAAAGTTGTCTAAGAAATATTGCGTTGAATCCTCACTTCATTGCAGTCTCCCAATCAAACAAACCAAATCAATCACAGTTTAGTATTTTAAAGCACTCACTTTAGACAATCAAAAATATGAAATGGGTACAGTACATTACTGTTAAGATGTACAGAGAAGCTCTCCTTACCTGGGGTCTCCATAATAACCCGGTAGGCAGGACTCGCAGTGTGGTCCCTGAGTGTTGTGAGTGCAATAGCATTGGCCTGTCTGGTTGTGGCAGTATCCTTGCAGAGGGTCACCATGTCCATTGCACTCACAAGGCACACATCCGCCACCCCCAGACAGAGCTGAGCCGAAGCTGCCTGGACGGCAATGTTCACAGTGAGGCCCTGTGGTCCAATCTGAGAAAAAAAGAGAGACAATAATAAATTAGTGCAAACAGTATGTAGATGTAATACATCATTCATTCAACCTTTATTTAGTCAGGTAAATCTTTTGAACCTCATGGGCTCATTTACGAAAGCGACCTGCTAAAACTAAAGAACAATGAACAGCAGTGATAGAATTTCATTAAACAATAAACAAACAAACAATAAACAATAGAAAACAAAAGAGAGAAAAAAACAAAAGATTTTTTTTTTTAACAAAGTATCAAAAAACTAGCAAAACATTATAAGGTAGACGTATAAAATCAAAGACAGGAACAAATCTGCATTGGTTTTTGCCAGGATTCCAACAGATTCTGAAAACCATTTAGAGAAGTCAAGGTCGAGAGCTTCAGATCTTTTTGTAAGATATTCCATGAAGCAGGAGCGGAGTAGGAGAAGGCCCTTTTTCCAAGTTCAGTCCTCACTGACGGAACACTGCAGGTAATCATGTCCTGAGAGCGCACACTGTAGCTGCACTCACGCAAAGACATGTAGGAGGAGATGTATGAGGGCAGCAGACCAAGAAGTGATTTAAAGATGAAAATGTACCAGTGGAAGAGTCTGCGTGAGGTTAATGATGTCCAGTTAACCAGTGAATACAGGGTGCAGTGGTGGGTACGATAATCACAGCCAGTTATGAATCTTAGTGCACCATGATAGACAACATCCAACATCCGCAGGGTGCTTGTAGGAGCATTCATGTAGAGAATGTCACCGTAATCAATGGAGGGAAGGAAAGTCACAGATACAAGGCGTTTCCTAACATTCAGTGTTAGACATGATCTGTTTCTGAAAAAGAAACCCAGTTTAACTTTCAGTTTCTTCACTAGGTTTTCCACGTGGAGTTTAAAAGAGAGATGTGAATCGATCAGGATACCCAGATATTTATAGGAATCAACAAACTCAATAGGGACACCATTTGAAGATAAAATCAGAGGAGGATCTGCTGGAACCGCCTTCCTATTTGAAAAAAACATCCCTTTTGTTTTATCAGCATTTAGGACAAGTTTGAGACGGAACAAATCTGACTGGATGATGTCAAAAGCGGATTGCAGTAACTGGAAAGCCTTAGCTACTGTTTTAGCTCGGCAGTAAACAACTGTATCATCAGCATAGAAATGTAAGGATGCATCAGGGATGCAGTGACCTACATTAGCTATGTAGATTGTAAAGAGAGTTGGTCCTAAAACTGAGCCTTGTGGTACACCATTTTTAACTGTTAAATAGCTGGAAGAAGTACCGTTATGTTGAACACATTGCCTCCGATTGGAAAGATAGTTAGAAAACCAACCGATGGTGTGATCAGAGAAACCGATTTCTGAGAGCTTATGACACAGGATGTTATGATCCACAGTGTCAAAAGCTTTAGACAGGTCTAAGAAAAGTGCAGCACAATAGTCCTTAGCATCCAATGCTTCAACAACATCATTCAGAACCTTCAGAGAAGCAGTTGTTGTGCTGTGTTTTTTCCTGAAACCAGATTGATGGAGAGGTAAGATGTTAAATGAGTCCAGATAATTTTTGATCTGAGAGTTTATCAGTTTTTCTTGAACCTTGGCTAAGATGCAGAGTTTAGAGATCGGTCGATAATTGTTCAATGAGGTGGGGTCACCTCCCTTCAGCAAAGGAAGAACAAAGGCTGTTTTCCAAGCATCCGGAATGGTGTTTTGGCTTATGGACAGATTAAAGATGTGGGTCACAGGGACTGTGATGATATGAGCAGCCAGCCTTAAGAAATAAGGTGGAAGTTCATCTGGACCTGCAGATTTTTTAGGATCAAGATCATTTAACAGTTTATTTACCTCACTGACTGAGAACGGAGAAAAAGAGAAGGTGTGATTAACAGATGGTTGACTTGTAGGAGGGATTTGATTTGTAGAAGTTTGATTATTAGATAAAGTGGCTGATTTTCCGTTTGTAACTGTGTCAAATAATGAACTAGAAGCAACAAAATGTTTATTGAAACAGTTCAGGATCTCGTGCTTATTTGACACAGGAACAGAGTCAACAAGAAATTGTGATGGGAGGTCAGATGATTGGGGGGTGCCTGAGAGAGATTTAATGGTTTTCCAGAATTTTTTAGGATCGTTTAGATTTTTGGAGGTCTGAGATAAGAAGTAGTTACGTTTTGCGGCTTTGATGGCAGTTGTGCATTTATTCCTTAGCTGCCGAAATTTCAACCAATCAGTGTCTGAGTGTGATTTTCTTGCTGCGGCCCAAAGATGATCTCTCCAGTGCAGGAGATCAGCTAGTTCAGGAGTAAACCAGGGGCTGTCACGGCCCTTTATCCTGAACTGCCGGAAAGGAGCGTGTTTGTTTACAAAGTAAATGAAACTACCATGAAAATAGTTCCAAGCGGTGTTCACGTCATTGATTTGTAGGATACGTTGCCAATCAAAGTGGGATAGATCCCAAAGGAATGACTGTTCACAGAAACGTTTCAAATCCCTTTTTTGGATTATTCTGGGCTTAGCAGGTGGAAGTTTAGTAGATCTAAGAGCTGCTATTACGGAATGATCACTCAAAACGTTAGCAAATACACCTATACCAGGAAATTTGTGAGGTGCATTTGTGAAAAACAAATCATCATATTAATATGCTAAGACATTCACCTCTGCTGTTTTTACAAACTATAACATCAACTTAAAATAGTTTTCTGATGGTCTCACCCTGGCATTCATCGCAGATTCCTGGAGCAGTGATGCAGGTGGAGTGGAAGTTGCAGCCACAGTCTACGTCACACTCAACACCACTCAGAACCAGAGTGGCAGGGTCAGATGTCCAGCCTAGGGAACATTCACACTCAAAACGTGGGCTGCCGCTACACAGGCCCTCACGACATTCATTGTAACAACTGTAAAAAGGGAAGAAAAAAAATTCTAGCTTTATACAACATTAAGTTAAAAATAACAAAGGAGGTCATTTCTATTTAAATCGTTAAAAAATGTGTTAACAGATTTTGATGCAGAAACCCTTACGTTTGGTTACAGTGCAGCGTGCCATCCCCTGTGTACCCTCTCTCACAATGGCACTCATAAGAGGTGGGAGTGTTGATGCAGGTGGCAAAAGGGTGACAGTTGTGAAGACCTAGCCTGCATTCTTCTACATCAGGACAAGTGGAGTAGGACCAGACTGCATCTTTCTCCTCATCATCAAAGTGCTCAAACTCCATCTCCATTTCTAGGGGTCTGGGTGGAGCAGAGGTCTGTGGCTCAGGGCTAGAACACCACAAGAAAGATATATAAGGTTACACGAGCAAAGTTTGAAAGAAAAGGTTGCAGATATTACTAGAAAGCACAGCACTTATATTAACAATTCAGTAACTTGGATAATGTATTCACGTCTTAGAGATAATTACAAAATTGCACGGCTTCTAAAAATTACAATTAATTACAATTCCAGTAGTTCTAAACAAGCCTCATGACCAAGCAGTCTCAAATTGATTTTTAATACGAAATAAACACTAAAACAGTAATTCTATTGTACACTTCGGATTTTATAACTCTTTTTCTTTTGAGAAATAGTTAACACAACTTGAAATAAATTGTAATGAGACTTCTTACTTTGCAGCTCTAGCTTCAGCCACAGCCACACTGCAGTTGTATACAGAAGGGTCATCTACTCCTGCCCAGTCTCCCCTTAAACATCTAAAAAACACAATAAATAAATCAAAAAAACACTTGCCATATCCATACCTCATAATTAAACTGGTGTTACTGGTGTTTAATTAAGTTATCAATACTGTTTTTTTACAGTCCATGTATTTCCTTTGTATGCACTACTTATCAAATATTGTTTTTCGTTGGTCATACGGTACTTACTTCCCAATTGTGGGATTGTTGTAGTCACCGCACCAGCCACACTGGAATGTTCTCAAGCAGTCAGTACACGCATTTAAAGCTGAACACTGCTTACACTGGGGAACCGAGTGCACACTGATGAGGAAGAACAGTAAAAAGGACAAAATGTATGTTATCTAGTAACAAAAAACGAACAAAAACAGATGTTTAAGTAACATAACTGTAATACTACTTGTGTTCAAGTTACAAAATAACAAAACAGATCACTGGGGTTAGTGACTGTACAGTTGTACTTCAGGCTTTTAAATGATTAAGCTAAGTTTGTACTGAGGATTTGTGCTTTAGCAAACTGAATTTGTACTAAAATAATGAATACTCAGGCCCAAAGGCAAGTCTTACACTGGAGCATGGTGTAACTGTTGTTCTTTTACAAAAAAAAGTGTGTAACATTTCTTTTAAAACAAAGTCTCAACTAGAAAGTTAAATTAAAAAATAAAGACGCCATCTGAAGTACAATAACAATTGTGCACCTCTCCAGATGCAATCTAGACTGTATTCGAAGCAGTATTTTGTTATTCAGTTTAACAACTCTCAAAGCAAAGGAAGACAATAAACAAAAAATAAAATAAAAAGTGTTGCAAATGAGCGCATTTTACCTGTCATACCAGTCCCTGCATTCTCCATAGGGGTATTTTGTGAGATAGGCAGCAAAATAGAAGCAGGTCTGAGCTGACTCACACCATGCACACTGGCTGGAGTTAGACAAGCACTCACCGCATGTTTTTCTCCTTGTCAAAAAAGGGAGAATAGCAGTGAGTTGTTGGTTCTGATAAAAATCATGTAACATTCGAAATGACAAAAGTTTGAATAAGTTTTTCAGCTCACTGGTTGCACACTTTAGGACACCACTTTGCATCACGGATGGATCCTTCTATCCTGCCCCGCCGACTGCACTGATAGTCCCCTTTTTTGCTGGAGTTTATCTGCCACTCACAAAAATGATCCTATAAATCAAAAATTAATTAGTGTCAGTCCAAAATATAGAACTTTAGTAAGAACTAAAAAACACTACAGACAATTTGCAGCATATCCATTTTGTTTTGGTAACATCTGCGCTGTACCTGAGTACATGCAGAGCAATCTCTGTACTCCTCACACAGGGTACAGTGCTGTGGTGCCAGCAGCAGATGGCGCTGACCTTCACCCTTTTCTGTTTCAGGGCAATGTTCAAAGTCTGGGATGTCCCGCAACAAGCAGCGGGACAAAGATGGACACCAGCCACAAGACTGGTCAGACAGACAGGCCAGACACGACATGTAACCAGAGCAGGACCCTGAGCGGTAGGGCTCCAGGAAAAGGAAAGAGATCTCCTTAAGAAAACAAAATCAGTTTATCATTTTTCTTCATGTAAATAAGAAAATGATTCTAAAAAAAAAACATGCCAACATAGTTGGCACAGCATGCTAAAACAGATTTGTCAGTATAAATGTTTATATCACTACTCACACTCCCTCCAGGTAGTGTTCTGTTCCAGATTAGGGCCATTTCGCTGGTCTGCCCTGAGCCAGAGTTGTTTAGGTAGCCCTCAGCTTGAACAAGGTAATGGTTTCCCCTGGTCAGGTTAGAGAAGAGTCTACTTCCATCTGGTCGAACGAGCAGCTTTAACTCCTTTTCCTGCTGAGCTGCCCATCGACCCACTACTTCCTGATAATATAGATATAAAAGTGTATAAATTCCATAATAAGGCAGTACAGTAATTTAATATCAAATCATTTCTTGACCTCCAATTATCCAAATGATGATATTTTTATTTTCTACATTTGAAAAGTTGTTTCCAGTGTTGAGATGCATTCATCTTTACCTGATGGGTGGAATTGGGTCCTAATGCCATTCTAGCCTCAAAATGGAGCCTCTGAATGCGAGCCCACATGGAGACGGTCTCAGTAGGAGGAGGTGCAGGTGGAGGTCCCCCCCACAACGGGTGGATGAAGCCCTTGAATTGTAGGGCCACATCCATTTCCGTTGTAGGACTTAGAATGATGTTGGTACTGCGGAGTATAGAAACCTGGGGGCAAGGGAAATGGACGAAACACAGTGGAGGATAGATGGAAGTGGAAACACATCAACAGGAGCTCTACTCTTTATATACTGCTCCACATCTTTGACTATCTAAATGGGAAAAATATTTTCTATGCAAAACAGAGAAAAAGAACAGAAAAACTGAGTATAAGTCAAGTAATATGAAAATAATAAACACAAAATAAATATCAATTAGAGGCAATAATAAGATGGAGAACTTCAGAGGGTTCAAAATTTATTCATTCAACCTTTATTTAGTCGGGTAAATCTCATTGAGCCTCGAGGGCTCATTTACAAAAGCAACCTGCTACAAACTAAAGAATGATGAACAGCAATGATAGAATTTCCTTAAACAACAGAAAAACATAAGAGAGAAATACAAAGTGAAATACAAAGTGAAATGCAAAGTAAAATGTTTAAAGGAAGGAAGGAGGATTAAGTTCAAGCATAGTGGGAAGTAGTTACAACAACTAGTACATTGATCAGTTAAGATTAGGACTCCGTACCTTGTCAGGCTGGGAGTCGTTGCGGGGGTGCTGGAAGGTGAGCAGGTGCAGTCCCGGGACATAGTTCTCGGTGCGACAGGAGTGGAGGGAGGTTAGGAAAAGGGTACGCTCCCCCCACCAGCCGTACGCCCCTGAGATCTGGTCCACACGGCACGCACTTCGCTCTGTGAGACCGAGAGGGAGAGGTCAGTACACAAAGTACACATCTGACCTCAACAGTTTAATTATACAGCAGTTTCCTTTAGTATACCACTGTACTAAAAAGACTGATTTGTGACTTCTGTGTGACGTGGTCGCACAAAGTAAAATGACAAGACTTTACTGCACTGAAGGAAGTGTGTGATTTGACAGGCAGGTCAAATAACAATCTGAGTAGCCTGTCTAATCTCAGGAGGATGTAGAGTCAAGTCACTAAACTCCATCTCAGAATCACGGCAAACAGAAGTCTAATCCCTCCCATGTCAACTCCCAACATCTTATCGTTTCTTTCATTCTGCCCTCCTTCCTCCCTCCTTAGGTCTCACCTGACACTGGTAGGCAGGACTCATTCTGAACACACCAGCCAAATTCACCAGGGGCGCGGGCTAGAGATGCTGGAGTGCCACTGAACACCAGGCAGGACTGACAGTCTGACAGGAAGCGAGCCAGGCCCAAGCAACCAGTGCTGCCACACTAGGAGCAAAAACAAAACAAACAAAAAAAACTAAAGTTATACAAAGAAAATGTAACCTAGACTAGCATTCAAACAAAAACGATGAAAGAAAAAAATGTATCTCATGATAAAGGCCCTAACAAAAGAAAACCATTCATTCATTCAACCTTTATTTATACAGGCTAGCCTCATATACTGTTTATGATCTATACAAATGTTTAAATCACTTGCGAGTAAAGCAAAAAAAACTATTTAGGTGGAAACGTTACCGGGTTGGTGGGCTGGTACTCTCGACAGCGGCCTTCACACCAGCTGCACTCTGGGTTCTTAAGGCACATACTTTCATCAAGGGCTTCAGCACAAACAGCATCCTGGAAAGGTAAAAACAAATGAGTTCATATAAAAACAAGAATACAATGCAATTAACTATCACTGGATGTCTTTTGATTTGTATCCAATCAATTGCAAGCTTTTAAATTTCACAAATTTCTAAATATTGCAAATGACACCAATTGCCATTCTCTTGTTTTATGGCACCTAAACTCACCCTGTCACCTTGATCGCTACTAACAAACAGTGGTACTTTATAAGCCACAAGGTCTCCACGAGCAACACCACTGTAACCACCAGCAACCAGCAGCACTCGTCCCTCCATCACAGCAGCAACATGCGAGTACCGGCCCCTCACAGCTTCACCGTCTTAGACACAAACAAACAAAAAAAAAACTTTAGTAGGAACTTATTCAACACAAGTATCAAGAACATCTAAGCAACAAGTTAAAGAAAAGATGGTACTCACTAGATGACCACCTTGTCCCAGATGACACCCATTGGTGGCAGCCCAAATGATAGAAAAAGATTTCCTCATCATAGCATTTCTCCTCTTGGTAATGAATATGAACATTCCCACCTGGGAGGAAGAAAAAAAAGGCAAAACCAAAGATAAATATTAACAAAATCACAACAATCAAACTAGTTTGTGCTAATATTCTTGATTCTCACCATAAACCACCATGTAGTTGCCAATGACAGTGGCTGAATGGAAAGCTCTCTCTCTGGGCCCAGTTGCAGGGAAACGAGAACGGAAAGAAGTCCAAAACCGCCGGTCCACATGAAACATATCAGTGTTGTTGACCCGCACACTAAACCTAAAAAGAAAAATATTCAACAGTGGATAAAAAGATGCTGTCCTTGTCTGACAGCTTACCTGTTATATTCGTTTTACTAGTTAAACAATTTATATTATGTATAGATGTACACAAATTATTACATCTGTAAATGTGCTTTACATAAAAATAAATAAATATATATACTGTATATATATATATATATAAAAAAATTACTCTGTCATGTAGCAATGTGTATTTTAATTTTTAGACTGCTTGAAGATGTGTGAACCTTGCAGTGGTAGGCCTGTGACCTCCATAGACCAACAGTGTCCTGGATGGGCTGTGGAACACCATTGAGTGGCCAGCAGAAGCAGGGGGTTTACCACCGGTGGACTGAACCGTTTCCCAGCGTCCTGAACCTTTCAAGCCAAAGCGATACAAAGTCGAAGAAAACATATCCTCCTCAGTGCGACCTGCAAAATTAATATGGGTAAGATTTATTTCTCTAATGTTTAAATACAATACACAACCATTAAAGTAACGCTATCAAGCTCACCTCCAAAAACATAGAGATTGGTGTCAACCACTGCTGCGGCATGATTAGCCAGTTTAGGAGCACCTCGTGAACTGGAAAATCCAAGCTGCTGCCAGTCATCTTGGAGTGGCCGGTACATCCAAACATCACTGGCTAGGGAGCCATTAGCTAGTTCTCCTCCAAAAATAACCATATTACCCATGTACTCCACAGCTGTGTGGGAATGACGAGCCAACTAAAACAAAAGAGCCATAGAAAGCAGAAAAGAAAGTAATAACACAGAAATATTAAACAATAAAAGTGAGAGCTCAAATTTGTGATGTTTTACATATGCTACTACAAAGGATGGTTATTTCAGAAAATTAGGTATCAGTTTTACAAGCACTAAAATAACCTATTTACTGTAAAGTTTTTCTTTACACTATGAGGCAGCAATTACATTTTTTGACCCACTATATTATATTTACTCTGCTCCTGCTTCATGGAATATCTTACAAAAAGATCTGAAGCTCTCGACCTTGACTTCTCTAAATGGTTTTCAGAATCTGTTGGAATCCTGGCAAAAACCAATGCAGATTTGTTCCTGTCTTTGATTTTATACGTCTACCTTATAATGTTTTGCTAGTTTTTTGATACTTTGTTAAAAAAAAAAAAAAAAAAAAAAAACTTTCTTTTGTTTTTTTCTCTCTTTTGTTTTCTATTGTTTATTGTTTGTTTGTTTATTGTTTATTGTTTAAGGAAATTCTACCACTGCTGTTCATTGTTCTTTAGTTTTAGCAGGTCGCTTTCGTAAATGAGCCCATGAGGTTCAAAAGATTTACCTGACTAAATAAAGGTTGAATGAAAAAATTTTAACTACAAACCACTTACAGGAGAATGGCCATAGGACCTGCTTTCCCATTGGTTGGATGTGAAATTGTATTTGATTAAGTCACCAAGTGCTTTGTTTAGGTCGAACCCTGCACATGGAAGATAAGGAATATTCAAAAATCAAAAGTACAGTCGGATACTTTACAACAATAGAAATCACAAAAACCACAACAGCTTCATCCTGGAACTCTTGACAAATGTTAAATGGGGGGGTTCTCTAAATATTGAAACAATATAGATATTTCTCTATGTTTTAAACCCACCACCAAACAAATACATAGCTCCCGTTGGGGACAGGTACACGCCAGCTGAACCTGTCCTCGGAGGTGTGTGGGGGTCTCCTTCACTCACACGCCACCACTGGCCTGCCCCACTGTCGTCATGGAGACCAAGCTGGCAGCTGTGGCTCAAGAAGCCTGGGTTACACTGACAGCGCTCTCCTTTCTGAAACAAAATAGAAAAAGCAGTAATATAAAATACAGAACTCTAAATCTCACAACTGACTTACAGTGAAAGACAATTATGGTTTGGCTTTCTGCTTTCTTTGTACCTTGTCACATTGGCCATTCAAGGAACAAGCCTGAGAACACAGAGGAACTGTACACGATGGTCCACCCCAGCCCTGATGACAGTGACACTTTGATGTGGTGGAATCACAGCGGCCATGCCCACCACAGGCTCCAGGGCATAGAGAGATGGTGTAGGTTGCATTAAAGCCCAGGAGGTTGTAATTAGCATCACTGAAGAGATGGATAAGCATCTGAAAAAAAATTATAGAAAAATAAATATAGGTGAACAGATGTTTCAATCAAAACTGAAAATTCTAAAAAAAAAACGACTGAATTTCCTGTTATGTCACCTTGCCAGACTTTGCTTCGATCGGTTCAGGCAAAGTGTTGCCACTCAGACTGGCAAGAAGAGGGCTCTGGTAGGAGTCACCATCATACACAAATAAGTAGTCATAGGTACACTCCGTATCCATAAAGGTGAAATTTAAAACTATGTGATAACTGTTGCTGGAAGCTGAAAAAGAAGACAAATTCCCAGTGTAATTAATCTCAGTCTACAATTTCTTGCTACAAATAAACCATCTAAAAAGGTAAACCAAAACCACTGCATGCTATTTTGGGTTGTTCCACCTTTGATAAGCCACTCGCAGTTCCCATTGACAGAGTAGTTTCCTGGTCCATCTGTGACGTAACCTGGAGGTCCCCTCAGCACCTGTCTGTGGCCCTTGCAGTCCCCTGCCAGGCAAACAGGTGACTCAGATGATAGGAGAACCACCAGAATGAGGACGGGGACAGGGATGGGGGAGGCCATCACTGGCACTGCCTGAAGGAAGGGGAAAAAAGAGGGACAGAATAAAAAGCATATAAAATAAAAACAAGATTAATGATAGACGTATGTTGTAAATGTGTGTGTCCTAAATGTGTGGACTACTCTGACTGAGGAAGCCCTCTGGAGTGAGGGTGAAACGTTTCTGCTAAAAAGAAACTGTCCAGATGAACTGATTGAGAATGAGCGGATTTGATACCTGGACTATTGAGAATTAACTTGCGTGTGGTCCTACAGTTTTCAGGTACCCGTATTTTTCGGAGTATAGGTCGCACCGGAGTATATGGTAAATGGTAAATGGAGTTTATTTATATAGCGCTTTCCAGCCCCCTGTGAGGAGCCCCAAAGCACTTTACAATACCAACCATCCACCCATTCATACACACATTCATACACCGGTAGCGGCGACTGCCATGCAAGGCGCCTTCCAGTCCTACTGGGAGCAATTCAGGGTTAAGTGTCTTGCCCAGGGACACAACGACACATGGTGTGAGGAACTGGGATTCGAACCTCCAACCTTCCGATTGGGGGACGACTGCCATTACCACTACGCCACGGCCGCATTGTCCAATTATCACCAATAGATTGGAAAAAATCCCTAGATAGGTCGCACTGGTGTATAGGTCGCACCTACGTTTAGCTCTGCTGCAAATGTCTGCCACAGGAGCGCACAGCAAGGCTTTTAAGAAGATTAACACTTGAAAAAACAATTATTTGTTTGATAAAAATTATAGCAAATATGTGTCTGAGATGAACTTTTCCTTAATAAATGAATGTAATTGTGAAATGAGCTAGATTTAAAAATTTGTTTAGCCGAAAGTGATAAAAAGCCATATATAGCTCGCACCTGAGTATAGGTCACAGGCCATGAAAAAAAATGGTAAAAAGGTGCGACCTATACTCCGAAAAATACGGTACTGTATATACTAACAGGTTAATCATTGAAAAATATCTAAACCAAAAGTTGGCAAGTTTTGTGATGGAAATACAAAGTCTTGTTGCATAAACAAGAACCCCCCTACTCAACTGCACAATTTCTTTTTGACAGATCTCACTGCAACATGCTATTTCAAGTCTGGATGATCTACCTAAATAATGCAATACCAAAAGGTCCAATTATCATGATGTGAACTTAGGCAGCCTCTAAAAAATACACAGTCTACCTGTAGTGTAGCTGTTACCCAGATGTTAACACAATGGCACAAATCCCAGAAATAAAAGCAGGGGTTGACATAAGTAATTTCTGGTTGCCCGAAACAACCTATTTTCATCTCAGACAACCAGATCTCGTATCACGGTTGTATGATGGACAACCAAATGAAATAGACATTAATTAAAGTTCTCTGTCCCTACGATGAATTTCCGTTATCTGTAAAGATGAAATGGTGAATAAGACATGCTTTCAACATCCCAATTTGGGATGGCTGGGACGTAACTGCATCCCGCATGAGGGGCAGGGCACCCAAATGTCCTGCATTTGACAAGAGCTGGCTTGGCTCACCTGTTCATGTTGTACCTGTGTGAGAAAAGTCATTCAAAGGGGTGGTTCCACTGGCTTCTTTTAACAGCAGGAGTGAGGTTGCCATAATAAGCCTACACTAGCTGTAAAGTGCAAGTTCTTAGCTTCCAGAAACTGTTAAAAATGTTTCTGATAGCACAAACTATCGCAAAGTTACAGTAACACTTCAGGTTTGTTTATTAATTTATTGAGTCATAAACCATAATTTATTAGGTTGAAGATCTTTGATTATTAGATTAAAATGTATTGCTTTTGTGTGCTTGTATTGGTGGGTTATTTAAATGTATAAAAGTTTACAGGAAAATTTAATAATCTATTTTCTTTAGTTGCATTTAGTCCTTCCATCTATTATCTTTTACTCGCTTCTTCCTTTTCAGGTCACGGGGGTCAGTGGTGCCCATGTCCAGCCATCACTGTGTGAGAGGCGGGGGACACCCTGGACAGGTCTCCAGTCCATCACAGGGCCACATAGAGACAAACGAGACAAACAACCAATCACTCTTTCACTCACACCTAGGCAGTGGTGGGATGTAACTAAGTACAAATACTTAGTTACTGTACTGAAGTACATTTTTCATGTATCTGTACAAGTAGAATTAAATGTGAGTACTTTTACTTTTACCCCACTACATTTTACATGAATTATCTGTACTTTCTACTCCACTACATTTCTATAATGCGTTGAGCTACAAGTTACTTTCACGTTGCAGTTTTTTGATTTGTCGTTAGATTGAAAGTAACTGATGTCGAGAGGGGAGTTGGTCCATTGAATCACTGCAAAGTGGACAGGTAACATTAGACCCAACTTCAAGAAGAGCTGGACCAAAGACGTATATACTAGTGTATATGTCATTGACCCACAGCACCACTAACACACCCAAAATGGATTCCATCACAAAGATTCAGCCAGAAGATACACAGCACCCATGGCCTTATTGAAAGATTATTGAAAGACCACTGAAAGACTGTTCAGTACAGCAGGACAGATTCTCTCTCCCTAAAGAGACAGACTGAACTCAAAAAACTTTG
Organism: Garcialebias charrua; assembly: GCA_038048925.1. Taxonomy (NCBI): domain Eukaryota; kingdom Metazoa; phylum Chordata; class Actinopteri; order Cyprinodontiformes; family Rivulidae; genus Garcialebias; species Garcialebias charrua. The sequence goes on from JBBPBX010006722.1 coordinate 24,397, forward strand.
AAAACCAACTTCTTCTGAACTTGAACAAGAAATTCTTGCTGCAATATTAAAATGTGTCAGTTCATGGGATGTTAGGAGACAAGAGATGTCTCCAAATGTCTCGACACTCAGGTCCAAGTTTTGAAAATGGTGTCAGGAAGTTAAAATATTGTTCACTATTGACCCATTACAAGGTTGACGACAGTATTTTAACTAGAGTTGAAGACAAACTGGAGTTGAAATGACCAGAGACTGTTCCTTTGTTAGGTCTAATGCTCCTTTTTTCAAACAGACAACTTTTACGTCAATGTGTTTACTGCAGTTAAAATGACACATTGGTTTTACTTTGTGTTTAAATAAAAACTTTCAAAGGTTTAATCATTCCTTATTATTCTTATTTTGCTTAATGACATTTAACTCTGCATGTCATCACTGAAATTCTGATTAACAGAATCACAAGTCCAAGTGTGCACGGTGTCACAATATAAACATGTACAGCAGCATTGTTCATTAAAATGGCTCAATACTATTTATGTATTACAGAAAATATACATAAAGTACGCACAATTAATGGTATTGTAGACCATTGCATTAGGTAATACATTCAGCAAGTACTTTTACTTTAATACTTTTAAGTATTTTTAAAAGCAAGTACTTATTTACTTTTACTTAAGTAAAAATATTAATATGGTACTTCTACTTTTACTAGAGTAATTTTTTGTCTGTTTATTTGTACTTTCACTTAAGTACAGTGTTTGAGTACTTTCTCCACCACTGCACCTAGGGACAGCTTAGAGTTTGGTGTGCAATCCCTCAAATGAAAACAAATAACATAAAAGTAAAACTACAGAAAAAGCTGTTCAAAACCCTCTCCCTTCCTTCAGAATGCCATTGGTCTTGAGAATCTAGATGGTGCAGGTTAAAGTCTTCTTACAACTTCAACATTTCATTAAAGAATATTATACTGTGTACTTTTACAAAGGTCATGTACACAGTATACTTCTAGACTTGTGCCGTTCAAGGTGGCTGCATGTTGGAGCAGCTTTGTTACAGTATATTCATTCTGATATTGCTTTCTGGAAATGCAAGTTAAGCTGTCTACAAGAAGGAACAGAGCATAATGTTCTTCTTGAGGAAGCTGAAGTTCTTCAGTGTTTGCAGCAAGATGATGCAAATCTTCTAGGGCTGAACAATTAATTGCATTTGCAATAATATCGCAATATGATAAAATGAGATTTTCTAATCGCGAAGGCTGCAATTTGACTCGTCACGTGACACAAATCTTCATCAACACTTTAAAGACCGTGTAAAGTGAATTTCAACATTTTCTTAAATAAACATTATAAATGTGATAATTGTAATCTTGTAAATGAGTAAAAAGTCTCAAAATTGTAGCTCAATTAATTTTGGAGTTATAGAGCAAACTGTGTATAAACATATTTCTGGTTCAGGATTTTTTAGGCGTGTTTTAAACGTGACCGCGTTTCGTCACGCGGTCCTCATTAGTAGAGCCCCCACCCCCTGCAGCTCCGGCCGTATAAATTCGCCTCGGTGGAGCCGTTCACTCGCGAATCGCAGACAGCATCAGATAGCAATAGCATAGATATTTTGTTCATTGTTAGCTAGCTAATCAATTATGCCTCGTTCGTGCATCTTCCCTGGATGTCGCAATGGTCAGGGCACCCGTACAAATCATAACATGTTTTTATACTGCGTCGTTTTATGCTGAGTATCTGTAATGCCTGGTTGGGACAATGGTTAGAGCGCTTGCCTTCCGTCCCAAAGCCCACGGGTTCAAATCCCGCATGGTGCAACTCTTTTTTTTTTTTTTTTTTTTATTCATTCCAGATTAAAAACACACAAGAAAACTATTTACAAAAACAGCGTAACTCTTGGAAAAAGTAGCTGCTGTTACAGACAGAACTCGGATAAAAACAGAGCAGGTTTACTGGCTCTGCTGTCTGCCTCAGTGCCTCTCCACTGTGGGACACGAGCAGGACCAGCGCAGCTGCCTGAAACCACGCCCACGCACTGACACGCCCCTAGCGTTCCAGACCAAGAGAAAATAAGGTTTTTTCATGATTTTTGAGACTTAATTTTATAAGGTAAACAATGTTTTTAATCAGTCAGATTTAAATGGGTGATTAATAACACATATTTATGCCATGTGACAAACTAAAAACACATTTAATTTCACTTTACACGGTCTTTAAAAAAAAACACCACAAAGACATTTACGATGGTTGCATGGCTAGAATGACAACAACCAGTGCTTCAACTTCAAGTAAGCAAAGTATCAGCCGACAGGGATCACTGACCGAACTGTTTGAACTTCAAACAGTAATTTTTTCTATATCGAATTTTTTATACTTATTTATTAAGTATATATCACCCCATTAGAGCTTTACGCTCTGCCAGTCAACAGCTGCTGGAGGTGCCTCGCTCAAGGTACAAACAATGGGGAGACCGGTCCTTTTCTGTTGCCGGCCCAAAAGCCTGGAACAGTCTCCCCCTTGAGCTGCGTGCCACCTCTGATCTGACTCTGTTCAAAACCAGACTGAAGACCCACTTGTTCAAAAAAGCTTTCAGTGTGTAACTTTTATTACTTTGGTATTTTAGTATGTAGCATTTTTATTTCCATTGCCTCCTTTTATTGCTGTTGTTTTTTATTCTATTTTCACTGATTTATTGTACCAGTTTTTATATTTTCTGTCCTGTTAAGCACCTTGGTCAATGCAAGGCATTGTAGGAAGGTGCTATACAAATAAAGTTTATTATTATTATATTATTTATTATTAACTGTCATGTGAAGTTCAGACAGTAGTTAGGAAGTTCACTTAAAAGGTTTACTATTACTGTATGTTTATGAAACAAGAAAAAATAGAAATGGTGAAAAGAAAAGGCATATATTTGTTTGCTTTATTGTAATCTCTGCTTTAAATAAATCTGACATTGTTTATTATAAAACAGATTGATTTATTGCTTCTGTTTGTTGAAAAATACTTAAGATATTTAAAAAAATAATCGCGTTTTAAATCGCAATTGCACTTTATAGAAAAAAATTGCAATTACATTATTTTCCAAAATCGTTCAGCCCTAATATCTTCTACATAAGTCTGTTGTAGAAAACTTCTGCCATCTTCTGCTGGGGTAGCAGCATCAGAGCAAGTGACTTAAAAATCTCAACAAGCTGATAAAGAAGCCTGACTCAGATCTGGCATCAGACTGTCATACAACAACAGTGTCTTCAGACATACTGTAGGCTTTGTCAGATCTGCAAGTAAGACAGACCGCTACAAGAGATCCTTCCTGCCCACATCTATAACAACTCTTTAATGAAACCTGTAAAGAGTTACATTTAATTTCCCTTTGGAATTCATCAAATATTTCTGAATTTGAACTGAATTATCCTCATTACGTGAAAACCTCTGAGAAGTGAGTGACCTGTATGCAGGAAAAAGCTCTCAAATGTCTGGGATTGGGTAGGGTGCATATAACTTCTAGGTGTAGAACATTTTCAGTCAACAGATTTTTCTTCTGCTTTAAATATGCTGCAACTGCCTCTCCTGCAGTCTTCTGACAAGGAAGAGGATGAGAACGAGGAAATTCCACTCCAGCAGCTCCTGAGTCTTTCACTCAGAAGCTTGGAAACTCCAATCAGTCCACAACATGGCTGACTGAGAACATTTGTATACAGTAAACTTTGTGTACAGTGCAATATACTTATTGTATCACATGTTTCTAGGGATTTGTTGCCTTTTTTATTGCAAAGGTTGCACACAAAATTTGCCAGACAACTAGATACTGTCAGAGGTTGTCCGCTGGACAAACTGGCTGGAAATGTTATTTACGTCAACCCCTGAAAAGCATTTTTATGGGGAAACATTTTTGTCACGCTTTAAAAACACAACAGGAAGCACAGAGACACCGTTGTCTCTAGTTGCATTTCTCGCGTCAAAATCAAGAAGTCAAATGAAAGAAAAAAACGATTGGGCTCCCTGCAGACTACCATAACAAAGCTAACGGGTAGGCTAGCTGACAGAAAACCGTTACCTGCTCGGAGCCGTTATGTTGTTAATTAGCAGATTTCATAAACATGAACTTACCATTTCCCGTCTTTTAGGGCCCATGGTGATTTACATTTTCGCTGGATCTTTTAGGGTTAGCAGCCACCATGGGCTAACTTCTGTTTTGGCGAGAGCTGAAAATTGACAGCTAGCTAGGGTAGCTAGCTGCTATTGACTGCAGAGGACGGAGGAGGCTGCAGCACAGCGGTAGCTAGAATCCAGATGCGCATTCGTAAGCGGCTGTAGAGCACCGTAAATCATTCCTCCGTATATATTATTTGTATTTTAGAAGGACAATCTGTCAGCTAGCGACGTAACATCTTAACCAGAGACCATAAAGCCGCACATTAATATTGTGGCTACGTCACCGACTTTAGCGACTCCTACTGTTAATATTCTACAATGCTTTGTTTTGGTGTTGAGCTAGCTGTAGCCCGCGGTTAGCAACACAAAAGGCTGTAGGGATGTGTAGGGACTAGGGAGCACGTTGAACATCTGGACGTAAACGTCACTACGTAAGAGAACACCGGAAGAAATGACCTTTGTTGTCAACAACCATGGTCAACAACACAGATAATATATACATCTATGGTCAACAACACTCCGGGGGCCTTTCTGGGTGGAGTTTGCATGTTCTCTCCGTGCATGCGTGGGTTTTCTCCGGGTGCTCCGGTTTTCTCCCACAGTCCAAAAACATGCATGTTAGGTTGATTGGTAACTCTAAAAAAAAAAAAAAAAATTGACCCTAGGTGTGAGTGAAACAGGTCCCTCTTGTAAATGAGTCACGTGGCTCAACGAGGATAGCCTGTATAAATAAAGGTTGAATGAATGAATGAAAACAACACAACACAGCATACTGTATATATTTTGTACCATTATTCCAGATGTTTTCTTTACATTTGGATTGTGGCATGTCTCGTTTATTTTTATATATATATACATATAAGTTTATTCATTTTACAATAATGTAATACAACAAATGACATGAAATAATATAAAATGAAAGGTATGAAGAAAATATCTTGTTTAATCTGCTCCTTACAGTATTTATCTAATACAAACTAATTGTTCTATAATAACAAAATAAGTAAATAACTCATTTAACCATCAATAATGTCATCCTATACTGTATTCATTCATTCAACCTTTATTTATACAGGCTAGCCTCGTTGAGTCACGGGGACACAAGAGGGACCTGTCTCACTCACACCACCATCCACTCTCACACCTAGGGTCAATTTAGAGTCACCAATCAGCCTAACAAGCATGTTTTTTGGTCTGTGGGAGGAAACCGGAGTACCCGGAGGAAACCCACGCATGCACGGGGAGAACATGCAAACTCCACCCAGAAAGGCCCCGGACCGGGATTTGAACCGGCAACCTTCTCGCTGAGAGGCAGCA
>JBBPBX010006722.1:30160-67572 GCA_038048925.1 Garcialebias charrua
ATAAAATATATATATTAAATATATATATTAAAATGTGAGAAAACAATATGCTGGTGAAGATTCTCAGTCGTCCAGGACATGATAAAATCAAAAAAGGCGTTCAATACAGAACTGGACTTTATTTGTAACAAACAAGACGTTTCGCTTCTCATCCGAAAAGCTTTATCAATTGAGTTAGGAGACAGTGAGGGGGAGCAGTAGGACAAGCCATTGACACGCACCATATGTAAATTGGAAACTAACACCCCCACATACTTGGGATAAAGCCCGAGATACACTTGAGCGTCCTCAGGTACGCCATGCGCATTTTGTGCGCATGCGTTTTGCTGCTATACTTCAGAAACTTTCTCCTTGTTGTAATATGAGCAGCTGCGCACGGAGGGGACTCAACTGAGCTCGCTGATTGGTCACTTGCTGACACGCCTACTGAAATGATTGACAGCCAGCTCATGTAGCTCGCTGAAGACCGCGGCGGTGTTCATGCGGTGTTTCTACTATATATGTTATAAAAAGTTCTCTCAGAAATAAAAATAATAACAGGGAGTGCTTTTCCTGCAGCACACAGCCCACCAGGGATATTTAAAACATCGCGCACCCAGGTAGGACCTGAATTCATTCATGGAGTGAACGGAGGAAGAAGTGATTACTTGACTTTAGGCAAAAAAACAAAAGAAAAGGCCCGATCAGCGATAAAGAAGGGGAATTTATTTCATTTGTGTAACATACAAAACAGTCCGGCGCCGGGGAAGTTTATGGTAGACACCGCGTATCGCGCACGCGGACGTAAAAAAAAAAGCTTTGCGCGTACATGCCCTGAGGGGCTACGCGGGGCTACGCTTTTGCCTTGACGTACGTACGCTGCGTATAGGCGTATCGTGAGGACGCTCGAGTGTATCTCGGCCTTAACACGTACCTGTGACCCATTCAAAGTTCAGTGTGTGAAAACAGAGCTTACAGAACACACACACATCCTACTGTATGTGAAATGACAAGTCACACTTCACCCATTGATAGCAGGGACCTGTCAGTCTTTGTTGGTCTAATTCACAAACTCCTCTGTTCTCATCAGGTGTGAGACGCCTGGGAACCAAACCCAGGTGAGAAAACAAGTGTTTGACTAGTGATTTAACTCATCTATGTTAATTACTGTGTTTTGTTTTCAATACTGTACTTTTGAACAATTTTACCATCTATATTGCATTATATTTTAGGTGTGTTTTTTTAAGCATGGTTTGCACTGAAATAAGGAGTGGCTCGCAATCTCATTGTACTTGCGTATAATGACAATAAAGGCATTCTGGGGAAACCGTTTACTGGAACTCCTCAGACTGATGAAGCCCTCCGGATAGAGGGTGAAATGTCTCAATAAAAAAGAAACTGTCCAGATGACCTGACTGAGAATTATTGGATTTGATACCTGGATGATTGAGCATGAACTTTGTTGCCTTAAACCACTTTGGCTGTGGCTGCCTGCCTGGGAGGAGTAAGTGGGGGGCAGGACAGCTCCCAGAAACCTTAGCTCCAGCAAGTTGGAAGTTTACTGCTGGGGGGGGGTACGGTTTACTGGAACTCCTCCCACTGATGAAGCCCTCCGGATAAGAGAGCGAAACATCTCTATAAAAAAGAAACTGTCCAGATTACCTGAATTATTGGATATAATTTGGTGTCCTGAGTGCATTACAGTATTTTCTGAAATGCAATAATCACACAATAATTTCAATGGGTAAAAATCATAAAACAATTTATTTCACAAATGAAAAAAATTAAGGACCTGACTTAACTTCTTTAGATTTTTTTAACTAGATTATTGAGCATGCATAGGAGATAACATTTTCATGTTTCATGAGTAATGTAAGAAAATGTATATACCGTATTTTCTGGAATATAGGTCGCATTGCCCAATTATTGGAAAAATCCATATACAGTATAGGTCGCACCTGAATATAAGTTGCACCTACGTCAAAATGTGGACCGTGTTTAGCTCTGCTGCAAATGTCTGCCACAGGAGCGCACAGCAAGGCTTTTAAGAAGATTAACACTTAAAAACAATTATTTGTTTGATAAAAATTATAGCAAATATGTGTCTGAGCTGAACTTTTCTTTAATAAATGAATAATTTTAGCAGGATAAACACCTAAAAAATATATTTGTTAGCTGACATTATTGTAAGAGTGTGTCTCAGTTTAATTTTTGTTAATAAATTATTACAAATCAGCTTATTTTATAAAAAGCCATAAATAGGTTGCACCTGAATATAGGTCGCAGGGGCATGCAAAAATGATAAAAAACCCGCAACCTATATTCCGGAATATACGGTACTGTATATATTTTCATAGTCAGACGTTTCCTAGCAAGTCTGAGTGAATCCAGGCCATACTTGGAAAAAGTGACAACAGCTTTGCATATCAATTATCTTAATTACATTAAAGAATTTAAACATGTAAAAAAGTACAAAATACATGTAACCCCCCCCCCCCCACACACACACACACACACACATACACAATGAAACTTAAAGAAAGTCAACACTCACAATTGTATTAAAAAAACATGCTTTTTAAATATTTTTCGGATATTTTGATTCACATAAACACAAGTGACCAACATTTTTATCAACATTTTGTCAAACTGCATCACTATATTTTAAAGGTGGGGTGACATCATTTTACAAATTTGCATAAAATGATAGAAGATATATATCTTGTATCATTCAACTATGTTCGTTTTTGCAAACAAAATGATAAATTAATAAAAATTCCTTTCAAATTGAGTTTAAAATTAAAAACTGTGTTTCTCTCTGAAAATTTCGTCGGCCTGCGTCTGCCATTAACGCATATACATTCTCAGCCAGATCGCCTTTTTTTTTGTTGTATTAACTTGAAAAATGCCGGTTGTGTTGCATTTGGGTGTTCTAATATCATCAGTGAACAAGTGAGCCTTTTCACTTTCCCAAAAGATGTAAGACCTTCGTCAAAAATGGAATAAATAAAGCTGCCCCCCCTCGGACTGAGCTCCCTCGCTTCCTGAACAGGTAAGAGTCAAATACATACAGGTGCAGACCTAAATTAGAACCTGCTGTTTCTGCTCATCTAACTTCCTGCTTCCCAAACTGAAGACAAATCGCTCAAATCTTCACTTAGATTGATAATTTTGTTGTTTTATTTCTTGTTCGCCATGAATATTTATATGGGGCGTTCTAAAGACGACTTCTCACGACGTCACATATGTTGCATTCGTGTGTAGTCTGAATTTTCAGAGAGAAACTCGGTTTTTAATTTTAAACTCAATTTGAAAGAAATTTTCATCATTTTTATCATTTTGTTTGCAAAAACTAACATAGTTGAATGATACAAGATATATATTCTATCATTTTATGCAAATTTGTAAGATGATATCACCCCACCTTTAACACTATTTTATCAAACAATGTTGGAGGATATAACACTTGTAAGTGCAAAACCATTGCTCAATAAGGTTTCAAAGGCATAAAAGCAGAAACAAGTCATCATTATCATTATTGGCCAGTAAACAATGTCACGCTTTCAGGTCTCTCTTGTAAAGGAGTCCTCGTGACTCAATGAGACTAACCTGTAAAAATAAAGGTTGAATGAATGCTTTCAACACATCTCAAAGTTCATTCTGAAAATTTTACCAACACTTCTACAACATCGAGAACGTTTCATGTTGGTTTTCTTTATTTGCTGTTGTTTTTAAAGTTGAGTTTTAAGTGTTATGCATTTGTAGCATAGATAAAGTTTTTCTATTTTTAAAACCAATTTTTGTTCTAATCATTATTTGTTAGCAGTTTTACATATTTGTAAACCACAATTATTTTGTTGAGCTGGAAAGTTGTTCCTTGCTAAAAGAAAAAAAAAGTTTGAATATTTATTTTAAACTATGCAATGCAGCTTCAGGTAAAAAAGCCTCTTTCTGTGAAATGTTTTATGACGTGTGCACAGCCATTTTTCCAGGAGCCAGAATCATAGGAGTATTATGAAGCCCAGGGCCAAAAATTGGATACAGCCTATCTTCAAACTTATGTGAGAGAGTGACCAAGTGCTTTTCTCTTCCCCCATCCCAAAATGACACTTCTCCCTTTTCTATATTTAGCTTGATGCGAATTTTTTCAGGACACTGCGACACGACTAGCTCTGTCCGCTCAGGTGCAGTGTAGGCGGTATACACTCCTTTACTCAGGCCAATGGCCCAGACACCACGACTTGTTGAGAGAGTAAACTTCTTCTTACGAGCCACGGTCTCTTTGCACACTCCCAGAATCCACTTGGGGTTGTTACCAACGATGACGTCCCACTTGTATTTGCCAGAACTGTAACCTTCAGCACCAAGGACAAAGACGCACGGATCAAAGCGCTCTGGGTTCTCAGGCACTGTCAGCCGCTCTGAGCTCTCCTTCACAGTGGTGAGACTAGAATTCAAGGAGAGCCATGGAGAGGCCGAGTTTGGGTCTAGTACAACTGGGTCTGCACACACAGAAAAACACCATGTCATACTGTTTCTAATAAACATACGTTAATATTTCAAAAACTTTAAACCGACACAGCAGAATACTTATATTTTGTACCATAATTCTAGTTATGTTTTACTTTCTTTACATTTGGATTGTGACAAATCCAAACTTTTACCTCTTACTGTGTAATACTTACAATATTGGACATGAGCTTTCAAGTCCTTCCATATGTTGTAGCTCAAAGCGCCAACGTGTTTGCCCATGTTTATAAGCGAGTCAAACAGAAAGCCAGGCTCAGGTTCCGTCCACTGGGCTCTACAGCAGACACAATGATAAACCACTCAAATACAATGGATACCTGTATTAAGCAAATCCCTAAATTGATTTTATTCCAATATTTAAAATTATTGCAAATGATTTCCAAGTATACATTATATTGGATGTATTGATTTATATCATAATTAACTAAATGATTCCTATATGAATATTAAGAAATGTTGAGAAGACTTACTGTCTTTTTATTTTTTGGAAATTCTGCAACATAAAAAAAGAAATTGACATTAGCTCAAAATAAAACAAGCGGTCTACTGTCGAGTGATTTTAATAGTGATTGTTTGTAGTTTTCGTGGTGAGTTTTTAAAGTTTTTCTGGACTGGAATCAAACAGGGAATGCAAGTTAACACACAATAAACACTGGAGTGAGCTGCCTTTGCTTACCTGTAGAAGTGGCAGATCCTCATTGCCCATCTCTTTCTTCAGAGACTCTATGAGCTGTTTTATATTAACAATGTCCTTTTGCATCTGTTCACTCATTCTTTGTATGGATTTGATCTTCTCCTCCTCCTCAGTGGCCAAATCATTTAGACGCCTTTTTTCTTCAGCATAAAGCACCTTGTGGAGCCTATCAAATTCTGCCCTGATAAATTTGTCTGCTTCTCCAGCCTGATACTGTAATAAGTCAGAAAAGAAATGAAACAATGTAGATTATTTGCCTTGTTTGATACATTAACACATATGAACTATAACACTAAAGCTAAAAAGTCTGTGAAAAAAATTTCCATTTCCTATTCATCTTCTCAAGTCTTCTTGCTTTCTTTGTAACAAAATCATTGTGAATCATTAATCACAGGCACATAAATGTAAAATGAGCATCATGAGCCACAATAGTAACTTTACCTTGATATATTCCACTGCATTGCTGAAATTCTTCGTCATTTTTTTGTATGATTCCACTTTCTTTTCAAAAATCTGGACTTTGTAGCCAAGCTCCTTCTACAAGCAAAACACAAAAGAACGAGATGCTTTAGAGAAGTGGCCAGAACTGTGCCAAAATTATAAGAGTAAAAACTACTGCTGATCAGACCTATAGGCATAAAGTGTTTCACATTTAAAATATGACTCGAGTTAACAAGAAGGGTGAATTTCAGATTGTCCTTTTTGTTGGAACAAATTATAAGAATGTGAACCTGTTGTAATTCAAGACTATTAAAATGATTCAAATAAGACAAAAATGTGTAAGGTCTAATACCATAGTTAATGAAATGAATAGAAATAAAAAATAATCTTTGAAATCTCCATTTTGATAGACAATTTATTGAATAATTGTCAATCATTGGAATCCATTTGCATGTGTTTGGTCCAAAATCTGTGGGACTTGAGTCAAAGATAGTAGATATAATAAAGCTGATGGTTCTGTAGACCAGTTGAACATTGACTGTATGTAGGAAGTAAATTAATATATGATAAAGCAAAAGTTTTATACTTTCAAATGAACTGTGACCAACAACTCAACAACTTTTTCCTTGGATAACTTTCTGTTTTCTCCTCTTAAGTATTTGGTAACACTGAAATTTACGATCATCCTATATTCAGATGGGATGGTAAATGAAACAAATGTAACCAAGAAGTCAGGTCTGTGCTGTGTGTGTTGAATGTGGACTGAAAAGAGGGACAGTTTAACATAAAACTACATTAGTGGAAAACACATTGAGCACACAGTGCACATCCACACTGAAAAAGTAACGTAAAGCAAAGGGTTCTTCTTTGATGGCACATAATGGGCCTTTGGTCAACCAGTCTTCAAATTAAATTGTATAACCATTCTCTGCCAATCAGTTCAATTCTGTTTGCAGTATTCATAAAGTGCCACTTCACAGCAATAGTTACCTCAGGGGATTACGGTATACAAAAAAAAAAAATCTTACCATAAATCCAATATGGGTCCATTTAATTCCTATTTCAATATAAATAATAGTAGAATAGTTCATTATGAACTGTCAGGTAGTAGTAACATTTTATATTAATCCATTCTTTGTACTTCTTGTCATGGCAAAATACTAGACCTTCTTTAAATTTCTACTGCAGTCTTACAAATAATCTGTTGACTTTTATTTACTCTGGACCAGTTCTCTCCTCTACGGAGTCAAACAGTGAAGGAAGTGTGTTAGTTGCTCAGCAGCAGCAAATCTAGTCAACACGTGGAGGATTTCTGTTCAGCAGGTTTCATTACTCCTGCTTCAGGCACAAGGCCACTTGTTACATTGTGCATCTGTCGTTGTTTCCTGTTCCTCTAAAACTCTGACGGTCAAAGCAGATGGCCACTTGTCCTGAGCCTGGTTCTGCTAAAGGTTTCTTCCTCATGAGGGAGTTTTTCCTTTCCACTGTCACCTTCATGCTTGCTCAAGATGAGAGTTTTGCAATAGAGTTAAATCCAAAGCAGTCTGCTCCTCAGATAAATAGTGTTAACTTATTATTTTTATATAGTAATGTTTCTGTTCAGTGCCCAGGGACGACTTCTGTTGTGACTTGGCGTTATATAACTAAACTGAATTGAAATGTGCAATACATGTATATGTCAAGTCAAGTCATCTATATTTCTAGAGCACAGTTAAAACAGATAAACTGTTATCAAGGTACTTTACAACAACATCAAAGATATTTTAAAAATTACAGAAACAGTAACACACACTAATGGTAAAACTATGAAATTAACAGCAGTAAAAATATAATAAAAGTGTATAAGAACAGTATTAAAATGAAAACACAGGACAACATATACTAAGTCAGCTCATACAGTACAAAACGCCAGAGAGAACAGATGGGTTTTTAGCAGGGATTTGAAGAGATGAAGGGAGGTGGCCTGTCTAATGTTGGGGGCAGGTTGTTCCAAAGTTTGGGGCAGATGACTGAAAACGCCCGATCTCCTCGGAGCTTCAGTCGTGTTTTTTGAACCGCCAAATGCAGCTGATCGGATGATCTCAGGGCCCGCAAGGGAACATATGGTTCCAGCAGCTCAGAAAGGTTGAGGGGAGCGAGGCCATTTAGGCATTTATAGGTCAACAGCAGAATTTTAAAGTCGAGCACATATTATATGATCATGTTACAAATGTCTTCTCAGCCTGCTGCATTGGCACTTTTTAAATTAATGGAGCACTGCATGGTTTTAAAGGGGACCTCAGATGTATTTTTTAAATTTTTATGGTATTTCTGTGGGATATCCAGACCCTATTCCTTCAATTTAATGCACAAAATAATTATTAGATAATCAATTATACCCTTTTTAATTCTGCCATTTTTAACTTTCGTTTTGAACGACCGGTTTCTTGAAGTCCACGCCCTTCAACGATCTGTTCACGCCCTCTGTAACAGCCAGTATCTGTAATGTGTTGTTGTTTTAAAATTAGCTCTTTTTTTATTACTCATTTGACTTACTGTTAGTGTTAGCTTAAGATAACTTACCGAAACCCGTCTGAGCGCGCCGCAGTTTGCTGCTCCTTTTAGCATGAGACCTGCCGAATCCGAAGCTAATGTTAGCTTGTTCCTCTTCCGGTTTTCGCCAGCTCCGCTCGTTGCACGCGATGAGATTTTGGGAGTTATCGCTGTTCCAGTGAAGACAACACAAAGTTCACCAAGTGTCTCCCGTAAATTAATCTGTAAGGAGAAGGTCCTCTTGCTGCGAGCCTGCTGCGAGGCTGCTGCAAGGCTGTACAGTTGAAGCTCCGCTCCATCGCGCCGGAAGAGGGTCCCGTCGAACCCGGTCCTTCCGCCTGTGGTCCGCTCGTTTAATTTTTGCCGGCTGCGCGTTGGCAGCGATCGCAAATACACTAAAAATTGAACTAAAACATAAAAATAACAATTATACTTTATTTATAAAGCCATTTAAAAAAACACAGCTGCAACAAAGTGCTGTACACATGAAATTAAGAACATATAAACAAAAGATGAGATGAAATCATGAAAAACAACAGTCATGTGTTTAATACAGAAGTGGGTTGAGCCTAACCAGGGGTTGCTAGGTGAGGGGCTGGACTCAGGTTTGATCTGATTGGCTGGCGGCTTGTGACGTCAATAAATGCAGGAAGTGTGAATCCTGGTGTATTTATCAAAAATAAATAAATCTACTTAGAGTAAATAAACCACTGGGTGCATTTTTTTGGCACAAGGACTGTTTTTTTATGAAGTAAATACCCAAAGTTTAGTAAAAAAAACATTAAAAAGTGAATTTTGCATGTGTGGTCCCCTTTAAAACATCTGTCTGAATGAGTATATTGCGTGGTGTGAACGTGCACACTGCTCGCTGTCACTTTACCTTACAGATGGTTGTGCCTTCATTCAGCGACCACAGTCTGTGTGTGTTGTGCTGGGTCACACAATCCACACACAAAGGCTCCTCGTCCTTCTCACAGTAAAGCGCCAGCGGCTTCAGGTGGAGGTTACAAACAATGATGTCGTCGGCTCCACTCGGGGTGGTCCACCTGTTACTCTGCCGAAGGAAGCTCACCGAGGCGTGGTTGAGCGCGCGGTTAGGGATGGCCTGTCGCTCTTCACACGGGTTTCTGCACACCGGGCACTCCTTTTTGGTCTGCAAGCTCCTCTCCAGACACTCCTGGCAGAAGCTGTGGGTGCACGGCAACAACACGGGGTCCTTGAAGATGCCCTGACACACGGGGCAGGTGAGGTCCTGCCGAAGAGGGAGCGTGTCAACTGACATTTCCTCGTCCATCGTGTCAGCCATGGCGTCGCTCAAGCGTACTTTTACTTTAAAACGAAAAAAGAAACACCGAGTAAGTGTTTATACGCCCTCACGTTTACCAAAACCTACAAACAGGTAAATAATTGATGTAAGAACAGACAGAAAGTACAGAACTTGTAAATTAATGTCCTTTTTTACCTTGCGCTGTTCTCTTCTTTTTTACCTTGCGCAGCAGTTCCGCGTTTCTTCTGTGACGAGGACAAAACGCGCCCCTTGTTTTCACAACACTGCCCCCTAGCGGAGCAGGAGGTCATGACAAAAATATATTTGCAACACTATTTTCTATTCTTAGCGTTCGCATTTTAAAACTAACTATAATGGTTTATCAAATATTACAAATACTATTTGTGTTTTTTAGGCACATTTGGGCTTTTTTTTAATGAATTTGTATTCAATATTTTTAAACCCAAAGTCCATCTGATCCTCTGTGCTGTCAAATAAACTAAAAGCCCCCAATATACCTGCTTCTTTTGTCAACTTATTGTCAAAGTTGTGTCCTGTAACAACAACAACAACAACAAAACTTTAAATTGCACACACCAAAAAACACTTTTAAACTTTTAAGAAAAAATTACACAAAATCACAAATACAGGAAATACATAGCTTTTCTGTTATAGATGTATTTCTAAATGTTGAAGTTTTCATTGGTAAATTGGTGTTGCCGTATTTTTTTTTTTTTCAGTTTGCCGTGTTTGCTTTATTAAACATTTCAAAGAAATAAAGTTTTAAAAGATCTGCTCTCGACCTTGACCTCATAAGTGACTTTAAACATCTGTTGAACTCCTGGCAAGGACCAATGCAGACATGTTCCTGGTTTTAATTTTCTACGATCACTTTATAATCTAGCTGTTATGCTACTTTTTGGCCATCTTAATTTAATTTGTTTAAAAAAAATCAGTATGCCTCTTTTATAATTGTCTATTGTTGTCGCTGTTGTCCATTGTTTTCATCATTCTTTGTTGAAATCAGGTCTCTCTTGTAAATGAGTCCTCGAGGCTCAATGGGATTAACCTGTCTAAATAAAGGTTGAACGAATTTAATAGTTTCTGTGATGTAAATTCATCCAGCAGAAGGTGCTGTGTCTTCGCCACAGAAAGACAGTGACTAGCAACCCCATCTCTTTGGCTAGGTCAGTGTGTGTATTTTTGAAGATCTCTGTAATTATTTAAAAAGCTAACCAAAGCTGTGAAGTCCATGAACCTTTGTTACTATGGACCTTGGATTTTTAGCTTGTTACCAGCAGAAATGTGAACCATTCACAAAATCATTACTACTTTTGGTTAGATGCCTCCAGTTTCTCATTATGATCAACTAATTGATACAACAGACTGAGCTATAAGTGTCAAAAAGCCACATGTTTCTCTGGGTTGAAGTACGGTTTCATGTTAAACTTTGATCATTTCACCAAATTGATATTTCGATTTGGTATTTACTGTAGGTAAAATCCAGAATTGTCCAGAATGCTGCAGCTCGGCTCTTGGGAAGTCGTAGGTTTGAGCACATTTCACCAGTTTTATTCTCCCTTCACTGGCTCCCTGCATGTCACAGAATAGATTTTAAAATTCTCTTGTTGACCTATAAATGCCTAAACAGCTTCACACCCTCATATCTCTCCGACCTATACTTCATATGTTCCTTCTCAGCACTTAGATCATCTGAGCAGCTGCTTTTATTGGCTGTTCCAAAAACAAGATTAAAACTCAGAGGTGATCTTTTTCAGTCGTGGCTTCTAAACTTTGAAATAATCTGCCCCCCAACATTATTTTGGCCTCTTCCCTGTTTTTAAATCTCTTTTAAAAACTCATATTTTCACAGCTGTCTAACCCAGCGTGAGTTGTTTTTGTATGTTATTGTTCTGTGTTCTGTTTATTTTCTACTGATGCCTTTAAATTAATTAGTTTAATAGTTTTTTTCTTTTACTCGCTGCCTTTGTCTTTTATTGTTCAGCACTTTATCAAACTGTTGTTTTTAAATGTGCTTTATAAATAAATCTGACTAGACTAAAACAGAATATCTTGATATGAACTGTGCAAGCATAAACAGACTGTAAGAAGACAATACTTTTCCTAAACACTTAGTGTAAGAGCTAGTTGTGTAAGAGCTAGTTTCAGTTTACAAGGAAGAAACCTTGTTCTGATGATGAACAATGCTGTTACCAAACAAGTGTCTGTATTATGATCTAAAATGTATTTATTTATTTAATATTCTTTCAGCTGCTCCCTTGTTCAGGGGTCGCCACAGCGAACTAATCACAAGAAGATTTTGCAATTTAAAAAAATAATAAATTTTACGCCGGATGCCCTTCCTGATGCAACCGCAGATCACCGAGCTACCACAGCCCTCTGTGTGGAGCAGGGAGCTGCTATAGGGCGCCCGAGGGAGCAGATGGTGGGGGTTGAGGGCCTTGCTCAAGGGCCCAGGGTGAAGCAAAGGTTGGAGACAGGTGTGGGTGCTTCATAATCCCACCCACATTTTGATGTTGTCAGTACAGGAGTTGAACCAATGATCTTCCGATCACAGGCCCACCTTCTCTAACCTCTGTGCCACCACTTCCTCCCCTAATTAAAAACAATATATAAATATTTTAATTATAAAACATATAGAACAAACGAAAAAACTATTGTTAAACTAAACAAAAACTTTCTCTTTTATGCCCCCTTTATTTTCCAGAACCAAGAACGTTAGTTACTAATTTTAAACAAATGTGACTCCATCTCATAACTGAACTCAAGGGCCTTTTCGTGTCAAACATTGCTCATGTTTTTCATAGTTTTGATATAACTCCTCCTCTAATAGGAACATATTTTGCAAAGGTGCAGATTTAAAATGTAAAATCATTCCCACATTTGAATGAGTTGTGACTCAATAAGCCAAATCAAGGAGATATCACTGTTTTTCCTATTGTTCTTTTCATTGCCGTTTCTATTTAATTTGTCGTTTAGTAAAAGTTTTGTGTAGAAGGTGTTTTGTGGGTATGGAAGTTTTGCATTACTGCAAACATGAGCCTATCATCACAGAAAGTTTTATTCTGCAACAGAGCTTCTAAACCAAATGAAATGTTGTTTCTTGTCTTTTTGAATTTATAAACAAAATGAATGCAACAAATGTCCAAGAAAAATATCTGCCACTTGAAACCTAGCCTTCTGACTAATTCCGTCTGGCCCAGTTTCAAATAATTAATAACTTGTGCAAAATCTATGACAAGAATCTGTTGTGGTCCAGTTCACGAAAGGATTATTGATCCAGAAGATGATAAGAGATGCAGAAAGGCTGAGTATGATAACACTGGAAAAATAAAAGAATGCAGATGTTAATTAACAACCCAAATAAAAGGAACCTGTGAATAAACATAACCCTCTTAAACTTTTATCCAAAAAACAACAACATTACAACTGAGTTAGTTTGGATTTTTAGAACATTTTAATATGATGTGGCAAAATTAGTGGGAAAAGCTTAATCAGAGTCAGAGTCGGAGAGTCTTTATTGTCATTTGCACCGCATGTAGTACATGTGATGAAATGAGATTATGTACACAGGGTCCCAGTTACATCCAACAACAAAATGTAAGAGAAAAACAGTAATAACATCTAGGATATGAACTAAGAAAAACATCAACTAGAAATACACTAAGCCCTAGAGTAATAGAAAAACATCATTACAAACAGCAGCACGAACATGAGTCTTTATGAGCAGATGGTCACAGATGAACACAGCAACAAGAAAACAGATCAGCATCAGCATGATGTGATATTTCACAGTGATTATTCTTATTATTTATTTATTCATGAGTCTAACAGCCTCAGGGTAGAAGCTGTTCCTCAGTCTAGTGGTTCTACATTTGATGCTCCTCAACCTCCGTCCTGAGGGGAGTGGGGCAAAGAGTGTGTGTGCTGGGTGAGTGGGGTCTTTCATGATGCAGGTGGCTCTTTTCCTGCATCTGGAGGTGTAAATGTCTGTGATGGTGGGGAGACTGACTCCAACAGACTTCTGTGCAGCCTTCACCACTCTCTGTAGAGCTTTTCTTTCTGCAATGGTGCAGCCTCCATGCCACACGTTGATGCAAGTATTTGTAGCTGGAGACCACTTCCACCACTGATCCACCTATGTTCAGTGGGGTGTGGGTGTGTTTGTTCCTTCTGAAGTCCACAATCATCTCCTTTGTCTTCTTCACATTCATGTGAAGATTATTCTCTTTGCACCAGCTCTCCAGGTGTTCCACCTCCTGTCTGTAGCTGGACTCATCATTGTTTGTGATGCATCCCACCACCGCTGTATCATTTGCAAACTTTACAATATGACAACCTGCATGGGTAGCTGCACAATCATATGTGAGCAGAGTGAACATGTCTTTCATGTAATGGTAGTCGACCCCTGATCGGAAGGTTGGAGGTTTGAATCCCGCATCCGCCCACCATGTGTCGTTGTGTCCCTGGGCAAGACACTTAACCCCGAGTTGCTCCCGGTAGGTCTGGATGGCGCCTTGCAAGGCAGGCTACCACTACCGGTGTATGAATGTCTGAATGAATGGGTGGATGGCTGGTATTGTAAAGCGCTTTGGGGCTCCTCACAGGGGGCTGGAAAGCGCTATATAAATAAGCTCCATTTACCATTTACCATTTCATGTTTCATGTCTTTGTTGTCATGTCAGTAGTTTGTTCAGTGGAGAACTACCCTTGTTAAAAAAATTGTAAATATATTTTTGCCACTATAACTGGAACACTGCAGGACTGCTGTTTCTGTTGTGGAGTACAACTCCATAAATCATGCCCCCCACCCCCACCCCCTTCTAATAGTTTCGCTTTCCCCTGAAGTTATACAAGTAAGGACATTTTAATGTGACTGTTGTTGGGTTTTGGTATGACAATGCTCTTACAAATATACTAAGCTGCTGCTGCCTCTGATTCAATGTCATAATGTGGTTTATAGTAAAATGCACGTTTTGGAGTGGTATAGACATTGTACGGTACAAGTGAGTCAACTTTCAGATGCCCTAGTCTATTTCCTCCATTGTCAGAGTCAGAGAGATTTATTTGTCATTCGCATCTCATGTGGTACATGTGGTGGAACGAAATTATGTACGCAGGGTCCCAGTGACATCCAACAATAAAATGTAAAAGAAAAACAGTAACAAGATCTAAGAAATGAACTAAGAGAAACATCAGCTAAATAATACAATAAGCACTAATAGCATAAAAACATTACGTCGAACAGCAGCACGAACATGAGTCTGTGTGAGCAGATGAGCACGTATGAACACAGCAACATGAAACAGATCAGCAGCAACATGAAACAGATCAGCAGCAACATGAAACAGATCAGCAGCAACATGATGTGATTATTTTCCCAGTGATTATTCTGGTTAAATATTCATGAGTCTAACAGCCTCAGCGTAGAAGCTGTTCCTCAGTGGTTCTACACTTAATGCTCCTTGACCTCCTTCCCGAGGGGAGCGGGGCAAAAAGTGTTTGTGCTGGGTGAGTGGGGTCTTTCATGATGCAGGTGGCCCTCTTCCTGCATCTGGAGGTGTAGATGTCTGTGATGGTGGGGAGGCTGGCTCCAACATCTTCTGTGCAGCCTTCACCACTCTCTGCAAAGCTTTTCTTTCTGCAGCTGTGCAGCCTTCATGCCACACGTTGATGCAGGAGCAATTCAGTAAATTTATTTTACATTAAAAAAAAAAACCATTGTGACGATCAAATCTAAATGACCAAAAAAAGCATTTAAATAAAAAGTGAATTTATATTACAAGCTAAGTTTTTGGGTTTGTTTGTGTTTCTCCCTTTTGGCTGTCTTCCTCAGGTGTCACCACAGCAAATGATTTTGCAACTGTATTATGCCAGATGTCTTTGACCACTGAGCTACCTCAGCCTACATGTGTGAAGCAGAAGGCTGCCTTCTCATGCACCAGGGGAGCAGCTGTGGGAAGGGTGCTAAGGGTCTTGCTCAAGAGCCATGTGTGACAAATGAGGTTGGATGCAGATGTGGGTGCTTCACCTTCCCACCCAAATTTTGTTGTAATGGTCCAGGGATTCAAACCTGCAATCCCAGGCTTGCCTCCTCTAATTTCTGTGCCACCACTCCAAGGGTTCAAGGATTCAAATATTTTTTATTTTTCATTCACACCACATCCACATGGGCTGTGAAAGAAAGTATTAAAATGTGTGTAAATGAAAAACAGTAATAAGATCTAAGATATGAATTCCCCTACCCTAATAAAATAAGGGGTTAAAATCTAACTAACTACAATGCAATTCAAATCAGAGAAGAAAAACAAAACAAAAAAAAACCCGGTCTCATTTCCCCCCTCCTGTAATATTGAAACCAGATGTGGAAGAAAAGAACCTCCTCATTGACTCTACATAAGCATTTTAACTTTTGTTCTGATTTAAAACATAAAGTCCTGATGTTTGTGAAACTTGAAACATTCAGCCTTCATATGACTGAAAAGAAAGTCTATGTTATATCATATATGTCATAAATAAACAATCTACAAAATAATATTTGAAAGGGAAGAAAATAGCTTTTAAGTGTTCAGCAAATCCATCCATCCATTATTTTTTACCTGCTTCTTCCTTTCTGGGTCATGGGGGTCCAGTGGTGGCCATGTCCAGCAGTCACTGTGCGAGAGTGTTCAGCAGATGAATAATGAAAATTGTTTCAGTGTGAGACAATATATTTTACACATCATTCCCAAACTATAACATAAACTTGTTTTATATTATATTTATATAATATATTTTTTAGCACGGTGGCACAACTAGAGCTGCTGCCTCTCAGCGAGCAGGTCCCTGGTTCAAATCCCGGTCCAGGGGCCTTTATGGGTGGAGTTTGCATGTTCTCTCTGTGCATACGTGGGTTTTCTCCGGGTACTCCGGTTTCCTCCCACAGACCAAAAACATGCATGTTAGGCTGATTGGTAACTAAAGTGTCCCTAGGTGGGAGTGAGAGAGTGAATGTCTGTTTGTCTCGTTTGTCTCTCCTGTGATGGACTTGCAACCTGTCCAGGGTGTACCTCGCCCCTCGCACAGTGATTGCTGGACATGGGTACCGGCGACCCCCGTGACCCAAAATGGAAGAAGCGGGTAAAGGATAATGGATATTTATTAATACATCTTATCACAGCTATCAGTATAGGAAGAATAACATCCAGCAGTGAGTAACTTTAATATTAAAGGCTGCATTTATCTGTACAAAATGTTAATTTCATTCAACTTTAGCAACGTGATTCAAAACACAACAGGAATTAGGAATCAAAACTATCAGGCTGGAATCTTTTAAGTGTTTTTGTTCTTTCAGTTCCTCAAGTTAATTTTTTAATAGTTTCGAAAATGCACTTTTAAACAGAGAATATATTTATGATTCAGCTGCTCCCTTCGTCAGGAGTCGCCACAGCGAACTAAGTCGCACAAAGACACGGCAATTATTTTTATGTCGGATGCCCTTCTTGACACAACCACAGACCACCGAGTTACTGCAGCCCTCTGTGTGGAGCAGAGAGCTGCTATCTAGAGCACCCGGGGGAGTAGATGGTGGGGGTTAAGGGCCTTGCTCAAGGGCCCAGGGTGGGGCAAATGAGGGTGGAGGCAGGTGTCTCTAGGTGACGTTGTATGAGTTGAACTGGCAATCTTCTAATCACAGGCCCATCTTCTCTAACCTCTGCGCCACCACTCCCTGACTTGAATACTTTTAATACTGATCTTAAATACTTTATTTCTATCTGAAATTAGATTTTTGATGTTGGTGTGATGTGTTTGTCAATGTTCGATGTTAGACAGTGACTTGAACAGGCTCACACATTTAGCTACGAGAAATGCAACCACTAAGACCTAACTCAATGCGACAAGTTCAACCAATGTGTATCAACAGTGCACCAGTGGATATGACAAACCACACTGAGGGTATCATCTTTCCTCAAATATCTGAAAGCTATGATGGCACTTTAGAAAGTAAAGAACTCACATAAAACTCCTTAAACCCATCAGGTTGATTGCAACTTCTGTTTTATGTAAAACAAGTATTATTGCTTTTATTTTTTAACAGTTTTAGGCAGAAAAAAAACATCGTTTGACCCCTACATGCTGATGCTCATATTTCCATCGGCATCTGTCACCACATCAACTGTGCAGACGTTGCAGAACATAAAAGGAAAGAGAAGGTGAGAAAAAACAGGAACATGAACATAACAATTTGCACAATGGTGCATAAAGGGGAAATAGAGATTTAAACACAGCGACGACAGGTGTCATGTTTGCATGGCTCTGTGGCTGCTCATACACGATGAGCAATAGTGGCAAAAAAAAGGTGTGAAATTTGAGGTTTTGTAGAAACTGAGCAGCAGGTTCAAAAAGAACAATGTAGAAAACTACTTAAGATTTGACACTGATAAAAGTTACTGTATATAAATAGGTTTAAGGAAAATGCTTCAAATGGAAAAATTGAAGAGACGTTCATTCACCAAGTTTCATTCATTTGTATTTGACAGTGTTATTTATGGCAACCAACATGTGTAAACATGCAGCAAACAACTAAAAGTGCCGCAAATGATGAAAGAAGCTGCAAGCACACAAATGATGCAAACTCCAAAGCACACAAACACACAAAAACAAATGCAACAGTAAAAAATGCATATAAACAAATGCAAATACCAAAAACACTTGAAACAAACGGAAAAACAGATGAAGTACGTTTTTATTTCCTCCAACTTTTTTTTTTCTGGGTATCCTGTTATGTCTTTACGGTCTCATATGATTTGGTGGTTGAGTCGCCCTCACGGTCTGGTGCATTTCATTTTCTAAGATTGCAGAATTTTTCTTTTACAGCATTTTTCTATTGCATTTGTTTTTTTGTATTTGTGTGTTTTGGGGTTTGTATCATTCATGTGTTTGCCGAGTGTTTTGCCTTTTTATCCATGTTTGCACCTGTCAGCCTCCATATTTATCCGATGACTATGTGTTTCTGTAATATTCATGACTTTTCTCTCTTACTTTGCTCATTGTTCCTGTAAAATGAAATAAAAAACTAAAGAACCTAGTAGCATGATCTCAGTTGTGTTCTCATCTTGACATTTACAGCTGTGAAATTAAATGAGCTAACAAAGATTTACTTGCAGACAAACAGGTATCGTTATGACATACTTTTATGTTTTAGTTTCATTTGTGCTGCATTTTGCGTTAGTCTTGTTTTCAAGTGCATCACCTTTTGTTGCAGGTTGTCATAATTTTACATTTATGAGTCAGTTGTCGAGCTGGTGTTTGCTTTAAAGACAAATATTTCAAGAATTAACACAATCGTTTTTTGGAAAACATTAGGCCCAAAGTTTGTTTTGATCCATTTAAGGTTGGATCATTCTTTATAGTCCTCCATTTTAAGCCAGTAGTTAACCAAATTGACCATAACTGGACCTCTGCTTTAAATGGTAATAAGAATAAGTAAGATGGTTAAAACAATTTGTAAGAAGAAATTTAGCCTGGTTGGCTTTGGGTTTACTTTAGTCTGCACTAGACAGTCAGTGTGGTCATTTGTTTGTGCTAGCTCGCTAGTAAACTATAAGTGGCTTGCTGCTAAAAAAAAGTTAGCGCCAACCAAAGTTGAAAGATTCCAAAAATTATCTACCGGTACCTCTGTAATGTGTGACATCAGCAAGTACTGTACCCAGATTTCAGGCAAGCAGAGCTTTGAGTACAGTTAGTGCTGTCATTGTGGTTTGCAGAGATATAAAAAATAAAAAGATGGTATTCAAGAAGTATTATTACTACAGGACTTGCAATTGAAATGCCAAAGCTGACTCATATGCAAGTATGGTCCATGTTGTTTCCAAAGAACGATTCCCCAGAGAAATGTGGATTTGACTGATAAATCGGACAAATGTAAACAGGAATAGGCCTACTTACATTTGTTTGAAACACTGTTAAAGGGAACGGGCTCACAGTGGAACACCCTAATCCCATATCAGTGACTGCAGTCACAGCACATGTACCGTACCGCATGTTCAGGCCAAGGGCAAAAATTCCATCTCATTGGGGGGAACTAAGAGCACTAAACATTTTTCTCCACTCTCATGTTTTGTCTCTTAATATGCTTGATTCAGCTTCCTGATCACATGGTCATTTGACTTACAACAAATGACCCTTCTTCTTTTTTTTATAAAAATATAAAACCATTTAAACTATAAGAACAGGTCGTGAATCATGTGGCATGCATCATACACAATAATAAAGTCCAAAAAGAAAAATTAATCACAACCACAGAGACATATGCAGTGCGCTAATGTTGCCATAGAAATGCATCAACAAAAACTGCCATGGTCATTAAAGATTTTTAATGTGTTCGCTTGAATGCTGGTGAATAATGATGAGAAATTGCCTGTACAGTACATCAAATATGTGTGCAGTTTCTTTCTTAGTCTAAAGATTGTTTAGAACAGGTGCGCAAAGTGGGGTCCGTGGGCCAAAGTTGACCCGCCAAGACATTTAAGTTGGCCTGCCAAGCAGTCATTACTATTATTAAAATTTTCTTTGAAGAATCTATGTTTCGCTCAGTCATTCCACCCATTGACTTTAATGTTGGATGGAAAAATTGTCCCAATGCCTACCGTATATATGGGACTGTTTAATTTTGTTCATATTAGAGTTGCTGTTAAGTTGTGTTGCTGTAGACACAATGGTTCAGTGGTTAGCACTGTTGCCTCACAGCAAGAAGGTCCTGGGTTCAATCCCTAGTTGGACCTGGGGTGACATGCCTTTGCAACACTGTGTGGACATTGTGGGCAGTGCCACTGGATTTGGCAGACTGGGATGGTGGCTCCCCTCGAGGGGGACCATCACTCTCCTTAGCCTCCCTGGTAGGGTTTATTCAGTGATACTGGAGAAGTGAGTCAAATAGTTGGTTGAACCTCAGATTCCAGGAGGAACAATGTGGGTTCCATCCTAACCGTGGAACACTGGATAAGCTCTTTACCCTCAGGTCCTCGAGGGGTCATGGGAGTTTGCCCATGGGAGTTTGCCCATGACAACTGTGTTTTGTGGACTTGAAGAAGGCTTTTGACCATGTACCTCAAGGTAGACTATTGGGAGGTGCTCTGTGAGTATGGGATTGGGGGCCCATTGGTACAGGCTGTTCGTTCCCTTATCAGTCAGTGCACTCGGTGCAACACGATAGCTATGGGAATTGCGCCCCCGCGCGATTACCTGAAGGAATACAATCACGCCTTTACGGCAGGTGGACGTCAGCGTCACCACAGAGGCCCCGCCCTCTTGGTATAAAGACGCCTGCGCCCTTCTATCTTTCTCTTTTTGCCCTTCACCTCGTTTACACCTGAACTTCGTGGGACTTCTCTGTAACTACATCGCTCGATCAAAGGTGAGCTCGCTCCCTACGCTGAGCGTACAGAGAAATTTCCTGCGTATTGCTGGGCTAGCAAAAGCTAGTCCAGCGCTTTTGATTTAACCTCAAAGTTTTTCTTCTCTCTTCGGAGCTGCTTCGCTCGCCGGCGCTAACTGCGTCACACCGCTACACTGCTAACGAGTAGCAGGCTAGCCAGCGAAAATGACGCAACGAAAGAGACGTCTTCGGACAACGATTAATAACTTCTTACGAGCTTGACTCCTCTCAGCCATGGCTCCTGAGAAGGGAAAGCGAAAACCCCAAAATCCAAAGAAGACCAGCAGGCCAGCGAGCCCCAGCTCACATGCCTGCCCCAGCAGCTGTGGCTTCTCCCTCTCTGCGACGGACACCCACGAGGCCTGTCCTGTCTGCCTGGGGATGTTGCACGCTAAGACAGCGCTGGAATCCCCCGACTCCTGTCCACACTGCAGCCAGATGCTGGAGACTGTGAGGAAGCGTCACGTGGACATCGTGGCCAAGGCCATGGGTGGCACCGCGGCGCCACGAAAACCGGACCTCGCAGAGATGCTCACTCCTGCACCGAAGCTCGAGAGCATGGAACTGGAAGACAGCGGACAGGTCGAATGGGGGGACAGTTTGGACATGGTGCCCCCCGTCGGGGACTCAACAGCTGAATTTGACACACGGGGCATGATGAACACAGACAAAATCTCGCTAACAGCCTCAGGTGAAATTTCAGATGAAGAAGCTGACAACGAGTACGAAGGGGAGGAAGATTTCCCCCAGAACCCGACAGCGGCTCTGCCAGAGAAAGACGCCTCGATCCCCGCTCTGTTCGAGCTGTGTCGCAGAGCGGCGGACTCGCTGAAGATCGCCTGGCCAGAACCTCTACCTCGCCAACAGGTCACGAGGTTGGCGGGGAATTATTTCTACGCAAAACAGCAGTCGGCCACGAGGCACAGGATGCCCATTTTTCCCGATTTCCTCACGGAGCTCACTCGCACCTGGACTGAACCCAGGGCTCCCATGCTTCTGCCACTTTCCCAGTTCCTCGACGTCGCTGGAATGGAGGCAGCAGGAATCGCCAACACTGCACTAAAACCATAGATATACGGAAGGATCTGTGTTCGGATATTCCCGGAAATGGCCCGCAATGATCCTTAAAAAATCCCAAAATCTGGATACTTATCTTCGGCAGATCCAAAATAAATGTGGCTGTTATTCGTCAAGGGTCTGCCAAAGATAAGTATCCGGATTTTGGGATTTTGGGATCTTTTAAGGATCATTGCGGTCCATTTCCGGGAATATCCGGAAATTTAAGTATAAGTATATGTGAAGGATACGGAGATATACGACATCAGATCCTTCCGTATATCTATGGTTTTAGTGCAGTGCAACGTCCCGCAGATGGAGGACACATTGGCATCTCACTTGGCCCCCAGAACGTCGGGCGCAAAACCAACTTTGCCCAGCAAAGCCTGCCGCGCTTCGGCCGCCCAGCTCGAAAAATGCTACTGAGCTCAGGGCCTCGCAGCTCTCGCGATGAACGCCTCAGCCATGATGCAGGCATACCTGGCAGAGAAGCTGCAGAAGCTCCAGGTAACGACAAACAAGCAGACCGTGACTGAGATCCTGGAGGAAGCCCGCAGGGCCACTGACTTCATGCTCCGTATGATGGGGACAGCAGCTATCGCTCAGGGGAGATGCATGGCTGAAGTGGTCATCGTCCAGTGCCACCTGTGGATGACCTTGATGGACCTGCCGGATGGCCAACGGTACCCCTTCCTTCACTACCCGATCGAGCCGACAGGACTCTTCGGGGGGGCTCTGGAGCGTATCCAGAGCAGGCTGGAGCAGAGGCGGAAACAGGCTGAAGCCCTCCGCAAGGGGATGCCGAGGAAGGCTTTTGCCCCCCCAGGAACACCAGCGGGTGCAGACCCGTGCAGCCTCGACACTGCTCAGCCACGCGCCTTCCCCCACAGAAAAGACCAGCTTACGATGGGGAGCAGCGACAGAGACCCGCAACAGCTCCGTCTCAGGCCGGCCAGTCCTGGAGCAGGAACAGGTTTGTTCCTTGCCAAGCGGTTCCGCCGAGAACCTCCTCGGCAAACCGGGACGGGAGACAGAAGCGGGCCTGATGAAGCGGGCCCGCTTCACAGTTTTGTTGGTTTGTCTGCCCATGTGGTACGGGAACCTGGTCATTTAAACCCAGACTTTATTTGTAAAAGACTACGAAAAGCTGGTGACATTCGTGTGTGCACAAAACATATTTTTTCTGCTATGTGTGAAGTAAAGACAAACTCTTGTTCTTCAAAACACGAAAATAAAAGTACCAAAGCACAAACTGCCCTGGTTCTTAACTAAAAAACAAACAAAAACAACAACAACAACACAGCAACATTTTTATGAAAACAGTCACGATGAAGGGAGAGGGCAATTACCCCTCCTCCCTCGTGAAGCACAGGGTGCCAGGTCAGTCAATGAACCGCAGCAGGATGCCTGGGAGCTGTCTGGAGCAGACAGACCTCACGGCGTCCGCTGGCGGGCAGGTCAGCTCGCACAGGGCCGAACGAGGGGGGTCAAATGCTCCCCCTCCCGCGCCCACGAAGTACAGGCAGCCTGCAATACACATGCCTTCCAGGCTCACGGCACACACGCAGGCCTGGAGGGAGTGTCTCCCAAATGCATGGGTCATGACGACAGTATGTCATGGCCTCCGACTGCAATTCCACAAGAGGCCGCCTCGGTTCACGGGGGTGCTGCAGTCACCCAGACCGTGCACACGTCCTGAGAGAGGAGATATCAACAATGCTGCAGAAAGGAGTAATAAATGTTGTTCCAAAACAAAAAATACACTCCGGCCACTTCAGCAAATACTTCCTCGTGCCCAAGAGAGACCAGAGCTTGAGACCGATTCTCAACCTCAGGGCGATGAACAGGAGAATAAAAACGTACAATTTCAAAATGCTTACACTGAGACAGGTACTCCAGTCTATGAGACCAGGAGACTACACGTGCACAGTGGATTTAAAATATGCTTTTTTCCACGTGAGTATCTGGAGGAAGCACGGAAAATATCTCCGCTTTGCATTCGAGGGGAAAGCTTACAAATTCAAAACTTTACCTTTCCGACTAAAAACTGCTCCGCGTACATTCACAAAATGTCTGGACGCAGCCTTGACCCCTCCTGACCCCTTGACCCCTCTCAGGGGTCAAGGGGTCAGGATCATGAATTATCTCGACAATCTTCTAATTCTGGCCGAGAGCAAAGTGCAAGTCCAGCTGCACTCACACATGGTGATCTCTCACCTGGAGGCTCTCGGTTTCGTTATAAACCTGCAGAAAAGCGATCTTACTCCGTCACAGATTACCGTATTTCTGGGAGTACAGGTCAACACCATTCTGTACAGAGCATGGCTCTCAGAGGAGCGTATTTCTTCAATACGCCTCTGCCTGGCACACTTTCAACTGGGCCACAGGGTGCCCCTCAAGCTTTGCCAATGCCTCTTGGGCCTCTTGGCAGTAGCCATCCCCTGCGTGCCGCAGGCGCTATTAAAAATGCATGCTCTGCAAATATGGCTAAACAAATGCGCCTTGCCCCCCTCAGGCGGACAGGGATGA
This sequence comes from Garcialebias charrua, assembly GCA_038048925.1. Lineage (NCBI taxonomy): Eukaryota > Metazoa > Chordata > Actinopteri > Cyprinodontiformes > Rivulidae > Garcialebias > Garcialebias charrua. The sequence goes on from JBBPBX010006722.1 coordinate 54,626, forward strand.
TTATGATCAGCTCAGAGTGTCTGACAGCCCTGGAACCCTGGAGGGATCCTTCAGTGTTCATGACTGGTGCCCCATTGGGACGAGTATTATCCTGCGTGGTAATCACGACAGACGCCTCAAAGGGAGGATGGGGAGCAGTCTGCAGAAATCAGAATGCCCCAGGCCTCTGGAAATAACAGGAAACGAGATTACACATCAACTTCCTGGAATTGAGGGCTGTTTACCTGTCAGTAAAACACTTTTTCAAAAAGGGACTGATTGCAGGACAACATGTCCTGATAAAATCAGACAACAGGACAACTGTGTCCTTCATCAACAGGGAGGGGGGGACAAGGTCCCGAGCCCTCCTCGGTCTGACACACAAGCTGCTCACGTGGTGTGCCCCAAGGATACGTCGCTGAGGGCGACACACATCCCGGGCGAGCTAAACCACGGGGCAGACGCCCTCTCGAGAGGGCCTCTGTTACCCTCAGAATGGAGACTGAACCCACGTGTCGTGGACCAGATCTGGTCACGGTATGGTCGGGCATCCGTCGATCTGTTCGCCTGCAAAACCAGCACGCACTGCAACCTGTACTTCTCTCTAAAAGAAACAGACGCACCACTGGGATCAGATGCCCTGGCCCACAGCTGGCCAGCAGGGATGTTGTATTATGCGTTTTCCCCCATCCCTTTAATTCAGGTGATGCTAGAACGCATACGCAGGGGAGCCCTCTCCCTGGTATTATTAGCTCCCAGGTGGCCACAGAAGCCGTGGTTCCCAGAAATGATCTCATTGTTGTCAGTGACACCATAGCAGCTGCCCCCCTACAGGGACATGCTGACTCAAGCCCACGGGCAGCTTTTCCACCCACATCCATAACTGTGGCAACTCTCAGCTTGGCAGCCAAAAGGAACAGGCTGATGGCCTCAGGCCTCCCCAGTAACGTTATAAACACAATACAGGGAGCGAGAGCTGTGTCAACTCAGACTCTCTACGCTAGCAAATGACGTGTTTTTGAGGCCTGGTGTCTAGAGAGGAATATTATCTCATATTCTTGCGACCTGGTCTAGCTCCTCACCTTTTTACAGGACCTGCTGGAAAAAGGTTGCTCATTTTCTTCCATTAAGGTGTTTTTGTCAGCCATCTCGGCGTGCCATGAGGGCTGGGGGGGGGGTAAAACACCCGGTGGACACCCTCTCATGATACGTTTCACGAAGGGCGTACTGAGGAAAAGACCCCCCAGTAGGACTCTGGCCCCAGACTGGGACCTTCAGTTAGTCCTGAATGCTCTATATGAGCCTCCATTCGAACCTCTGAGCAACATTAAGATAGATTTACTATCTTATAAAACTGCTCTGCTCTTGGCTCTTTGCTCAGCTAAACATGTAGGTGACCTCCACGCTCTATCTGTGCACCCAATGTGTACAAAGTTTGCCCCTGATGGGTCAAAGGTCACCCTGCATCCTAACCCCGCATATGTCAGAGTCAGAGTCAGAGAGAATTTATTGTCATTTGCACCGCATGTAGTACATGTGTTGAAAACGAGATTATGTACACAGGGTCCCAGTTACATCCAACAACAAATGCAAGAGAAAAACAATAATAACATCTAGGATTAACTAAGAGAGACATCAGCTAGTAATACACTAAGCCCTAATGTAGTAGAAAAACATCATTATAAACAGCAGCACGAACATGAGTCATTATGAGCAGATGGTCACAGATGAACACAGCAACAAGAAAACAGATCAGCATCAGCATGATGTGATATTTTGCAGTGTTTATTCTTATTATTTATTTATTCATGAGTCTAACAGCCTCAGGGTAGAAGCTGTTCCTCAGTCTAGTGGTTCTACATTTGATGCTCCTCAACCTCCGTCCTGAGGGGAGTGGGGCAAAGAGTGAGTGTGCTGGGTGAGTGAGGCCTTTCATGATGCAGGTGGCTCTTTTCCTGCATCTGGAGGTGTTAATGTCTGTGATAGTGGGGAGACTGACTCCAACAGACTTCTGTGCAGCCTTGGAAAAAGAAATGGCTCATAGACAGAAATCTTACTGCCTCAACCTCAAAACCTTGTTTTTACACCTGTAACCTTCATCCCGATATGGATGGGAGAGGCCGCGCTGAAGAACAAAATGTGTTATATCTTTTGATGTCTCATATTGTGTCCTGATAGCAGCAGCTTCACACACGTAGTCCCCTTCAGGATGATTGTGCGTACATTTTCACGCTGTATTGGTGCAAACTTGTGCAATGTTAATAAAAGTACTCTGACTCTCTGACTAATTTAAATTGAGTCGCTGAGATGCAGAGTCTTTCCTGCTGAAATCATTTGACCCACGTACCTCCTGCGCTATGTTTCGCTCCAAAAGGAGGACACATCATCAGTCAGAGGAGGCGCCGGACAATTGAGTAGGAGGAGAAATCACAACTAGCTTCCACAGTAAAACTATATTTTGTCCCGGTGTGACGAACTCCATCTTCTGCATTGATTTGACTGTGAATCCGCATACACACATGCTTGCTTTTCGAAGACTCGCCTTCTTGTTAGTAATTGGTCAAAACAATGTGAGCTTCAATGTGATTGGATGTAATTGCTGTACATCAATCATTTAAAGTTGAGGCGGACCGGCGGGCAGCCCAGACCCAATCAGATCCCGGCTCTTGTGTGGTGCGTTCAAATACTATAGGACATTCATTCATTCATTCAATTCATTCAACCTTTATTTATACAGGCTAGCCTCATTGAGCCACAGGGACTCATTTGCAAGAGGGAAGGAACTGTCTCACTCACACCCAGGGTCAATTTAGAGTTACCAGTCAGCCTAACATACCATCACATTCAGTCAAGTATTCAGTTTACTTTGGATGCGCTACAAAGATTTTATTGTACGCTTAGAAAGTGCAAGCAGTGCGCAATTAAGCATGCGCACAGCTTAGAGGGAACATTGCCGACAATCCTTTGTGGTCATGTTGTGACTTCATTGAAGCCCTGCCCCCTCAGAACAGGAAGTCACTTTTTTGACTTGGAATACATCCTCTCTGACACCCTGGAACTAATCAGGATGATCCTGTGTTAGAAGACATACAATAAGTTGGTCTGACTTACTTTAAAATACAAACAGTTTTCGCTGGAGAATGTGGGCATGGTGGCGTAAAGATCTCAGATGTGACACCGTCGCCATACGTTTGGCTCTAAATTCCACAGATTTGAACCAATGTGCACCAAAATCAATACTATTGATCATTATCCATCACTTCAACAGACATAAATGATAAATTGCCAATACCCTCCATAGCGCCCCCTATATTGTTACTACAAATATATTTCACTGATTCATCATCCGATCTGGACAAGATTTATTGCGCTTCATCACTGAGCACTTCTACACACATTTATATTGTGGTTTAACATATGACTCCAGTGCGCCCCTTACATTATTCAAACTGTTATATCTCAGTGACAGATCATCTGATCTGCTCAAGATTTACTGTGCATCATCTGTCAGCACTTCTTTGGTATTGTTGTTTAAAATTTCAATCCAGTGCACCCCCTACAATATCCAACACTTACAGATCAGTGATATATCATCCAATATGTACCACATTTATTGTACGTCATCAGTGAGCACTTCTACACTCATTTCTATTGTTATTTCACTTTTGATTCCTGTGCGCCCCGTACACGCTTCAAACTGTTATATGTCAATTATAGACCATCCGAACTGTTCCAGATCTATTGTGTGTCATCTGTGGGCACTTCTAAACACATTGATATGGTTATATAACATTTGGCTCCAGTGTACCCCCTACATTACTCAAACAGTTCAGATCAGTGATACATCAAACAATCTGCACCAGATTTATGGTGCTTCATCAGTGAGCACTTTTATACACATTGGCATTGTGGTTGAAAATTTTACTCCAGTGCATCCCCTATCTCAGTGATACATAATCCCAATCTGCACCATATTTTTGGTACTAGATCAATGAACACTTCAAGCCAAATTGGTATTGTGGATCCATGACATCACTTAAGCCCCACTCACTCACACAAGAAACTCACTATTATTGGTTGACTCTTCCAGCTTTATCCTATGTAACATATACGACTGACACTGTATTCGCTAACTGTTGATTACCGCATATGACATGTGTAAAAGCCTAATGGAAGTACTCATAAAATATTTGCCACAAAAAAGGGAATCCAAAAAACTCCTGTCTAGAAGGTTGCATTTCAGCCAAACTTGGAAGGCTTGCAGCTGGACTCGTACTGATATGGGTAGAGTCCGCACTCTGGTGGACGTGTGCAGGAATGGAATGGGAGTGTTCACCATTGCGACCGGGTGGCGCTGGAGCTCCTGAGTTCGCAGGTGATTTAGAAGATTTGGCAAATGCGCACCCTGGCAGGATAGGCACGAGAGCATTCGAGATAGCGAACGGACGGATTAGCTGGAGCTCCCGCGGTTGCCACAATAAGGCCGAAGCGGCTAATTATTATTATTTGAATGTCCAGAGGACCAGACTTAGCTTTTTTGAACAACTCGGTTTTTTTTCTGCGAGGTCGAGAAGCTCTCCTTCCACCAGGTGGACCAGTTCGGATGTGGGACCAGTATCCAGGATGAAAACAGAGAGCAGAGTCCAGTTAATTAATGTTGTTTACAGTTAGGTTAACTTGTTTTTAATAGTGTGTACAGTTTACTTATCAGTGTTTGTGTGACATACAGTTTGTGGTGTTAAATAAAGGAGCGTTACCACAGGTCATTCCTCCCAGCAGCTGTTAGACTCTACAACCATCACTGCTCCCAAAAAACTCAATATGGATTAAATATATACTGACCTCTGCTAAAACACACACTCTGTCTATACTGCTGTACTGTAACTAGTCTGTCCTTACCAATGTTCCAATACTTATTGAACATTATTATTGATAATGTTGATCGTATTTCTTTATATATTGTTCTTAACATTTAGGAACTTTTGTGTGAATCTTTTTATATTTTTATCTGTTGCTGCTGTTGCTACTGTTACACTTGAATTTCCTATCCGTGGGACAATAAAAGCTGTTTCTATAAATAAATAAAAACTAAATCTGGTGTCTTCATTTTCAACTTTAATAACACTCAACATGTTTTGCATTGTTTAAATCATGTAATTTGACTCCAGACAGCTTCATTTAGCTCAGATAACTTTATATATATATCCCACGCTAACATAAATGTTGTTTATTATTGTTACACTGTTATTATTTAGCACATTTATTATGTTATAGTGCAACGCGACTGGTGATATATCCGCCTGTCTCGTTCTTTGTGGTGTGGCTGTGGTGGCCATCTGGAATTGGATGAACTCCCAGTTATTCAGTGTATAGAGGCAATCCACTGTTGATTACTTCAAAGTTTAATTGAAATAAATGCAACAGTTCACTGGTTATTTTGCTGAGACAGAATTGATTCCAAATTGTTATTGGCTGAAATTTTAAACAAAGACATTAGCACACTTGTCAGCACTAAGAATGTGTTGGGGATCAGTCTCAGCTAACAAACCAAATTTTAGCCCATTATCTGTGAAGTTTCTTGATTTGTAGCCATTTTGAGTTTAGTTGATTTGTTTGTGGGTGGGTGTACATGATCGCAAGCAGGCGATAGTACATTTTCAGACTTGGACATATTGTAGTTCATGGAGTTGGGAGCAGCCGCGCGCGGGCGCAGGTGGCCCTAAGAGCCCACTTGTCATGCACATGGCACAAACACAGCCACGTGCTACTTTTCCCATCTTGTTACACTGAAGTGAAATTTTCCAAGTGTTTAAGTGGAACAGATTAGCTGAACCCACAAACGCTAATGCGGAACAAAAACGTGTGTGTGACAGAGACAGGTTACAAATAGAAGAATCAAGGATTCATAAATAATGTAACCGGATCAAGCCTTGAGTAACTGGAGAATATGACAAGCCCTTGTAACATTCATTAGCTGGACTGCTGATGTCCATGCATCATCTTTACCCGCTTCTTCCTTTTTTAGGTCACTAGTGCCCATATCCAGCAGTCACTGTAAGAGGCAGGAGACACCCTGGACAGGTCTCCAGTCCATCACAGGGACACATAGAGACAAACAACCACTCACTCTCTCACTCACACCTAGGGACAATTTAGAGTTACCAATCAGACTAGCATGCATGTTTTGGTCTGTGGGAGGAAACCGGAGTACCCGGAGCTACTCTTTCAATGAAGAGAATGAAAGAAAAAGAAGAGTAGAGGTCATAGAAACTGTGGACCAGATAGTGGGAAAGATTAGTGAGGGTGAAGTTCGGAAAGCTCTGAAAAGAATGAAGAAGGGGAAGGCAGTAGGACCTGATGACATACAAGTGGAGGTTTGGAAATGTCTTGGAGAGATGGCAGTGAGGTTTTTGACTCAAATATTCAATGGCATATTTGAGGGTGAGAAAATGCTTGAGGAATGGAGAAGTTTGCTGGTGCCCATTTTTAAGAACAAGGATGATGTACAGAGTTGTAGCAACTACAGGGGAATTAAGTTGATGAGCCAGACGATGAAGATCTGAGAGAGAGTTGTGGAAGCAAGACTTAGACTAGAGGTGACTATCTGTGAGCAGCAGTATGGTTTCATGCCAAGAAAGAGCACCACAGATGCCATCTTTGCTTTGAGGATGTTGATAGAGAAGTACAGAGAGGGTCAGAAAGAACTCCATTGTGTGTTTGTGGATTTAGAAAAAGCATATGACAGGGTGCCAAGAGAGGAGGTGTGGTATTGCATGAGGAAATCTGGAGTGGCAGAAAAGTATGTTAGACTGGTACAGGACATGTATGAGGACAGCAGGACAGTGGTGAGATGTGCTGTAGGAGTGACAGATAGCTTCAAGGTGGAGGTGGGATTGCATCAAGGATCGGCTCTGAGCCCCTTCTTGTTTGCTCTGGTGATGGACCGACTAACAGATGAGGTCAGGCAGGAATCCCCATGGACTATGATGTTTGCAGATGACATTGTGATCTGTGGTGAGAACAGGGAACAGGTGGAAGAGAACTTGGAGAGGTGGAGGTATTCACTTGAAAGAAGAGGAATGAAAGTCAGCCATAGTAAGACAGAGTACATGTGTGTGAATGAGAGGGTTGCTGGTGGAACAGTGAGGCTACAAGGAGCAGAGGTCACAAAGGTGCAGGACTTCAAGTACCGTACTTGGGGTCCACTGTCCAGGAAAATGGGAAATGTGGTAAAGAGGTGAAAAGGAGAGTTCAGGCAGGATGGAGTGGATGGAGAAATGTTTCAGGAGTGATTTGTGACAAAAAGGTGTCAGCAAAGGTCAAAGGAAAAGTTTATAAGACAGTGGTGAGACCAGCTATGTTGTATGGTCTGGAGACAGTGTCATTGACATAAAGACCGGAGAAAGAACTGGAAGGGGCAGAAATGTTACTGTTGCACCGAGGGACTGAGAGAAACGCAATTTCGGTCCTGTGTATGTCCTGTACATATTGCAGTTCTGACAATAAAGTTGACTTTGACTTTGACTTTTAAATGAAGATGCTGAAGTTCTCCTTAGGAGTGACAAGGATGGATAAGATCAGGAATGAGATAATCAGAGGTACAGCAACTGGGAGATAAAGTTAGGAAGGCCAGACTGAGATGGTTTGGACATGTCCAGAGGAGGGACAGTGGGTATATTGGTAGAAGGATGTTAGAAATGCAGCTGCCAGGAAAAAGACAAAGAAGGAGGCCAAAGAGGAGATACTGTATATCACATATGTCAAAAGGCCCCGGGCCAGATCCGGCCCGCAAGTTAATTATCTATGGTCCCCTGGATGATATTTAATTACTATTAGAATTGGCTCGCAGGCCACAGCTTCCCGCTCGCATTTTGCACGCACCAACACTACATTCTCCACAATGCAATGGTAGTGGGAATGGGGTCGAGCTGATCCGGAGTCGTGTCTCATGAACCCAGAGTAATAAGACCCACCTCACGTCACAGTCAGGAAATCCATTCCATAGTTTGCAGCCAGCTACAGCGTGCGGACTGTGAGTAGCACTTTAGCTAACAGCTAGCCAACTTTTCATTGTAACATGTCCACTGTGTGGAAGCATTTCACACTAAACACAACAAGACAGCAACGTACAGTACAATGTCTGCATAGCCATAGCACCACATTAAACCGCTGTCAAGTTGGTTTTACATTGGACATTCGAGCTACGGGGCTTCAGCGGGGCGCCACTCTTGCTGAACTGAAACAGGGAGACCGACCGCGACCAGCTACGTCCAGTCCGTCTCCTAGGAGGGACAGGCTGAGAGCGGCTGGCCGAAATCAGAGCGCCCACCCCATATTGAACAAGATAAACCCACCGCTGAAGCCACGGAGCTCAAATGTTCACCGAGAAGTTGCTAAACTTCATCGTAATTAATGACCAACAGCTATCAGCTGTAGAAAATGAAGGATTTTGCAGCTTGATACTTGCAGCCAACAGCCAACAGTAAACAATCATAAAAAAGCATATTCATTAAAAATCACAAGAAAACTGTATTAGAAAACAAAATGAAACATAAACAGCTACATTATAAAGCAATGTAAAATACTAAAAACAGGAACATATGTGTGTTGATTTATGCCAAGAACTTAGAAGATGTAAAGCTATTTAATATTTTATTTAATTCATTTATTCATTCATTTAAAAGAGACGAAATAAAGCAAATTCATCAAAAAGAAAACATTGAATGAAAAGAGTGCAGAAAGAAGAAAAAAAAATTCTTATATCACCCCCTTATAATAAACATTGAACCAGTCCGGCCCTTGGCTTGTAGCAAATTTGTTTTTTTGGCCCTCTGTGTATTTGACTTTGACATCCCTGCTGCAGTTAGAGAGGACATGAAGGTAGCTGGAGTGAGGACAGAAGATGCAGAGGACAGAGTGAGGTGGAGGAGCATGACTCGCTGTGGCGACCCCTGAAAAGGGAAAAGCCGAAAGAAGAAGAAGTGTGTGTGTGTTTGTATTTATGTATGTATTAGGGGTTGAACGAGTACATAATTTTTAAACTCGACATTAACATAACAAAGCTCGAGTAGAACTCGAGTAGTTGATGATATCATAGGATCTTAAGATGCAATAAATAAATAAATAAAACACACCAAAAAGTAATTTATTATTTACAAAAAAAACAAAACAACAACAACAAAACAGTGGGGGCATATATTATGCTCCTACCATTTATCATACTGCAGATAAGTCATAGGAAAACCAAAGCTATTACCGGTAATTATTATTATTAAGCTGCAAAAGTGAAAGAAACGTGCGGCACGTCAGAAACGAAACTTAAAAACAGTGGGGCAGTTGACTACCCTGCACCATTGCCAGCGGTCCTGCGCATTAGGTTTAGTTTTAGAGAATAATATGTTTATAGTTTTCTTTTATAGGTTTAGAGATTAATATTTTTTGCTTTTTGTTTATGAAACAAGGTCAGAGGCAGCTGGTTCTAGTTCGGTCGATTGGACCCGGTGTTACACCATATTTTGTGACCTGCAACATGCAACACCACCCCCTACGGTCACAGTATACTTGTACGGTGGCCACAGAATATGGTTTAACACCGGTTCGCAACGTACTACACACAGAAAGTTGATTCATTTTCTGTTCTATATCTGCGACATGATGACATCACCACGAATACTTGACGTGAAATTTAAAAACTCGATAGATGTCTTAGGAATCGATGTGTCAATTACTCAAGTAGTCTGTTCCAGGTCTCTCTTGTAAATGAGTCCTCGAGGCTCAATGGGATTAACCTGCCTAAATAAAGGTTGAATGACAAAAAAGCCCTAGTATGTATAGGGGCAGCACAGTGGCACAACTGGTAGAGCTGCTGTCTCTCAGTGAGCAGGTTACCCTGGTTCAAATCCCAATCCAGGGGCCTCTCTGGGTGGAGTTTGTATGTTCTCTCAGTGGGTTTTCTCCGGGTACTCCAGTTTCCTCCCACAGACCAAAAACATGCATGTTAGACTGATTGGTGACTCTAAATAGTCCCTAGGTGTGAGTGAGAGAGTGAGTGGTTGTTTGTCTCTATGTGACCCTGTGATGGACTTGCGATAAGACAGAAAGGCACTATATAAGTACAGTCAATTTACCATATACAGTACAGTACATCTATATATATATTTTTTTCTTCTTTCGGCTTCTCCCCTCGTCAGGGGTCACCACAGTGAACTAAGTCGCACGATGACTTGGCAATTGTTTTTACGCCAGATGCCCTTCCTGACACAACCACAGACCACCAAGCTACCACAGCCACAGTGTGGAGCAGAGAGCTGATATCTAGGGTTCCCAGATGGTGTGGGTTAAGGGCCTTGCTCAAGGGTCCAGAGTGGGGCAGATGAGGGTGGAGACAGGTGTGACTGCTTCACTTATCCCACCCACATCTTTTTGATATTGTTGGTACCAGGGCTTGAACCGGCGATCTTCCGATCACAAGCTCACCTTCTCTAACGTCTGCGCCTTCCTCTCATGGACTCAGAAAACTCAGAAAAACGGATGGGTGTAAGGTGTAACTATGGAGTATTGGAAAAGGGTTAAGATTAAATGTGTTTTTCTTCTTCCTACCCCTTTTCAGATATGTTAAATGGGATTTTTATGTGTGCATGCATATGGATATGTCTACCTGAATAAGTGTGTGCACATTGGTGTAAACCTTTTTTTTTAAATTTATTTTGTGTGCATTCAGTCAAAGCAGATGTGGGTTTGTTTTGTAAGGGTTTCTGTGTGTGTGTGTGTGTATGTGTGTATATACACTATGTATGTATGGATGCACAGATTCCTATTGGTGTTGATGTTGATACACTCTGTGCTATGTGCAATGCTTTTGACATGTCTGGAATGAATCATCCATCCATCCATCCATCCATTTTCTTCCGCTTATCCGGGGTCGGGTGGCGGGGGTAGCAGCCTAAGTAAGGAGGCCCAGACTTCTCTCTCCCCAGCCACTTGGAGCAGCTCCTCTGGGGGAATCCCAAGGCGTTCCCAGGCCAGCCGAGAAACATAGTCCCTCCAGCGTGTCCTGGGTCTTCCTCTGGGTCTCCTCCCGGAATGAATCAATAAAATAAAAAAGAAAGAAAGAAAAAGAAACAAAAATTTGTTAAACATTTTTGACTAAATTTATTAATTAATAAATGCACACATCAAATCCACATCTTTTTTCTTTAACGATTAAACAAACAACTTCCATTTACATGTATGTGTAAATCTTGTTTCTAAGCCTTAAAAAATGACGGCATTCTGTTTTTGCTTATTAGTCATACGAGACTGGAGTTTGTCCAGAATAACAGACAGACCAGTCTGGAAAGGTCCAGGATCAGAACCCACAAAAGAAATGGCTTTTTTTGCTACAGCACTTTGGATATTGACTCTTTACACATACTGTACTTTACACATACATCTTTACACACACTCCAAACACACGGTGGCTGTCCACAGACTTTATGTAATATTTGCTTCTAGTCGTCACACTCTTGGTCAGAATGGTTACACTTATTGAGCTTTAATGGCTGAATGTGTTTTACATACAAAAGACTATTCTAAATTTAAAATACTTAATGAAAGTGGCACAGCTTGAGCCCTGAGGTCATGGTGTCCCTGTGACCCCTAGCAGTCTTTCAGCTTGTCCTCCATCAGCCACTGGATGGCAGCACGTGCATGGAGGAACAACCTTTCAGTGAGCAGCATGACGTGTACTGGGAGAATATTTACCCCCTAAATATGAACTTTTTTTTCATTTTTGTATAAAGTTAAATGCTTGGACGTAAATCAATAGAGACTTAAATCACCACTGTTGTGCATTATCACCCACTGCCAAAATGCACATGTGAACAGTTATGTTTTTGTCTCTGTTCAGGGTTTGTCTGTTAGCAAAATATCTCATGAACCACTTGACAAATTGATAAGAAACTCTAAAAAATGTCCACTGGATGAAAACCCCAAACTTTTGAACTAATCAGGAAGTAAATGTCCTGCCGCATCAAACTAACTTTAGAAAACAGCAAAATAAATCAATTATAATTTAATCATATTGACAGATATTAAGCTGAAATGTGATGTGGCAGCAGATCACATGACTACAGGTAGCTGTGGGTGTCAACATATGATGATCTCGGTGTGTGAGAATCATCCTTCAGAAATGTTATTTTAGTAAAACTCCATAAATGTTGCTGCACATTTATTCCAGTCCAACCTAAATCAAATATTCTAACAGCTTTAATGCAGTGTTTTTCAACCACTGTGCCTAGGCACACTAGTGTGCCGCGAGTGATTGTCAGGTGTGCCTTGGAAATTATCAAAAAAGCCCCCCATCCCCCCTTCTACAACCTCTTTAAATTTAAGACCACATTGTTGTGGTACTGTTCGGGTGTATTTTTGAAGACATGTTAAGTGCAATTTGAAATAAGAAATATAAAATATGATAAAAATACATTTTTGTGTTTATTTCATTCCTATTCAAGACACTTTGATAAGAATGACTATATATTTAATATAGGCGGATACAGTGTATCTATGTTTACAATTTTGGTTGGTGGTGTGCCTCGGGATTTTTTTCAATGAAAACACTGTGCCTCGGCTCAAAAAAGGTTGAAAAACACTGCTTTAATGGACCCACTTTCACCATGAGTTGCAGCTCGAAGATCCTGAAGGTTGATCCGTTTGTGACAAACCACTTGGCATATGTAGGAAGTTATTTCACTTTGCAAGTTGGATTTGAGTCGTAAAAAGAATGTGTGAAAGTCATTAGTTTCAAAATACTTTGTTTTTCTCTCATTAGCCCACATGAGACAAGCCCTGCAGTCAAAGAGCACCCCTCACCCCCGCAGCACTCACATTATCTCCTGGAACAATTCATTGAATATTTGTAAATCACAATTTTTATTGATTGATCAGTGAAACTGTACAAGATGATTCCTACCTCTCAGTGGAGGCCTATG
>JBBPBX010006723.1:6351-27247 GCA_038048925.1 Garcialebias charrua
TTGTCAAGCACAAAGATGTTTAACAGACTGTTAAAACACGGCAAAATGCAGGAAATCACATCTATTTTATTCACATCTATTTTATTCAAAATTTTCTGGGGGAGGATCCCATGAGGGGGTCCCTAAACCCCAAAAGTTTGAGAACCCCTGGTTTAAACAGCTTAGTTGTTTTAGCCTCTTTGATAAATTGCAGTGAAGTGATGCATCACTCAGAACCGCAGTTTCACTGTGGGTTTAAACTGGAACCAAACAGAACCAAGTCTGAACTCTCAGGAACGAACAGACGTTTTATTTTATGTTTTATGGTGAATCTGAACAAAATGAGAACAGGAGAAAAGAAAATATCTGATGAGCACGTGAGTTGTGTCTTGTTAGAAAGTAAAGCATCAGACAGTTTGGTCCTGTGAATCTGTGACAGAGTGAGCGCTCTGTCTTCTCATATCTGTGGGAGGCTGCTGGCCCTTTAAGACCGGAAGAGGACAGGATGAGCCGACACCGCTTCATCCATCCTCCTCCTCTCTCACATTGACATTGTTCTGCCGTTCAGACAGACAGAGACAAAGACAAGCAGACAGACAGACAGGTCATCAGGGACAGACAGAGTGACAGGTGTCAGCTGTCTCTTTGTGTGCAGACGCAGACGCTCATGGATCCAGCTGCTGTGACAAGAGACAAAGACGGAGGACAAACACATGGACACGCGGACACGTTATGAGCACGCGCCGCCGGACCGGAGGACATGCGCTTAGGTGAACCTCACACATGCACACAGTGACAGAACAAAGACCGTCTGTTTCTTGTTTGATCCTCAGTGATGCTCGCGCTGCTGTTGTCATGGTAACCGTTCTCAGAGTCTGAGGTCAGAGTGGAGAAAAGGAGGAGGTTTTGATTTCCTGAAAAATGTTGCTGTTAGTGGTCGAGCTGACTGTTTACTTATAAACAAACATGGTTACATCATCACACACCTGTCAATCAATCATTCAATCTATCAATCAATTAATCAATTAATCAGTCAATCCGTTAAAAAAACTGCACAGATTTATGACCACGTGACGTTTCTTTTGACTTTTTAAAGGTCATTTAAATGAATCAGGCTCATCACAGCTTCTTTGATCTCAGAACTTTGTCTCGACTGGTGGCGGGCGATATGCATTCCTCCAAAGAAGGCCGAGCCTTTAAACTGAATGTTTCTGTGTGGGAACTGTCAAAGTGCTCCTTTAAATCAGCTGGTCAACAGGAAGAGAGAGGAGGAAGGAAGCCAACCTCCTCACACACACACACACACACACACACACAAAGGCAGCATCGTATACTATGTGTGTCCTATTTCTTTGTTGCACGGCTTCAGCGTTCAGACGTGAGACAACGGGACGTTCTGACACACATGGACGTTCTGACACACGTGGACGTTCTGACACACGTGGACGTTCTGACACGTGGACGATTGAAGAAGTTGACGACAGGTGACAAGAGAAGCCTGAATAAAAGCCCAAAAACAAACCCACAAACAACAGCCCTGGAAACAGGATTATAAACGGACAAACAGCTGACAGCAGCTGCTGTCATCAACCAGCAACTTCTCTTCCTGATTGTTTGTTAAAGCAGAAATCAGGCGTCTGCTGCTTCTCAATCAAAGTACGACGGAACAAACTCATCATACAGACAGAGGAATTTTTTCTCACAGCGTGCTCGAGAGAGGCACTTTAATCCTCAGCTGGTCCTGAGGTAACAGAAACCCTAACTCTGTCACCATGGTAACAGACTCTGTGATGTAAACGTTCAGGTTTTCTCCTCGCACCTGAAGCAGCTGGTCTACAGGATCTGTTCATATTTAATGGACTTTCACGTTGAAATCAGTCTTCCTGAAACAGAACACTCAGAGTTTTACCGCTCAGGGTAAGTAAAGTCAAAGTTTATGGAGAAACTCTGAGTTTGTTGAACCTTCTTTCTGAAACCCTACAGTGAAAGGTCACGGTCAAGAATTAGGTTGCCAAGTCAAAATCCAAGATGGCCACTACCATGTATATACATAAACTAACCACACCAATCACTTGGGGGACCTGTGATCGGTAGATTTTATGTTGCTTAAACGTTAATGAATGAGGTGACCGAAGTTTAATCAATGGGGGCCAAGGCCACCATCGTCTGTCCATTTGTTGTAGTAAAGCCTCTTTCTTGGTGTGTTGTTGCATCAGGTTCTAGATTTGTTGATATGTTCTACATCCAAGGTTCTGTAGCGTTTCAGTAGAGGGTGTTTGTCTGGTGGAACATCTGAAATCATATGAAAGATCAGATGTAACTAGCTCTGTTTTTACAGGTAGCGCTGTGCTGAGGTGAGGCAGCCTGAGCTTGGTGGTCACCATGGCGCCCAGGCCGTCGTCAGGGGAGTTATGGGGGCTTCATTTGATGCCCCCTCGGATCTTGGTGGACTGCTGTCTCCCCAATGGTGAAATCCTATCTGTTTGTGTTATTTGTTTTTAGTATGTCAGGGATGAAAGTGAGTCTGGACATTTGTGTAGTACATTTGTATGTGTGATCTGTCTGTGGCTGTGTACAATTCCAAAAAGTATGGTGTGTGTGTAAAGTGTAAAATAAAAACAGAATTCAATAATTTGCTAATCTCATACACCCATATTTTAGTTCCAATGGAACATAGTAAACATATCAAATGTTTAAACTAAGTTTGTACCAGGGCAGCACAGTGGTGCAACTGGTAGAGCTGCTGCCTCTCAGCGAGCAGGTTACCTTGGTTCAAATCCCAGTCCAGGGGCCTTTCTGAGGGGAGTTTGCATGTTCTCTCTGTGCTGCATGGCTTTTCTCTGGGTGCTCCGGTTTCCTCCCACAGACCAAAAACATGTATGTTAGACTGATTGGTAACTCTAAATTGTTGCTAGGTGAGAGAGAGTGAATGTTTTTTTTTTCTTTCACAGTGATAATCCTGATTAGAGATTTATGAGTCTAACAGCCTGAGGGGAGTGGGGCAAAAGAGAGTCTTTATTGTCATTTGCACCGCATGTGGTACATGTGATGAAACGAGATTATGTACACAGGGTCCCAGTTACATCCAACAACAAAATGCAAGAGAAAAACAGTAATAACATCTAGGATATAACTAAGAAAAACATCAACTAGAAATACACTAAGCCCTAATGTAGTAGAAAAACATCATTATAAACAGCAGCACGAACATGAGTCTGTATGAGCAGATGGTCACAGATGAACACAGCAACAAGAAAACAGATCAGCATCAGCATGATGTGATATTTTGCAGTGATTATTCTTATTGTTTATTTATTCATGAGTCTAACAGCCACAGGGTAGAAGCTGTTCCTCTGAAGCTGTGTGCTGGGTGAGTGGGGTCCTTCATGATGCAGGTGGCCCTCTTTCTACATCTGGAGGTGTAGATGTCTGTGATGGTGGAGAGGCTTAATCCAACAGACTTCTGTGCGGCCTTCACCACTCTCTGCAGAGATTAAGCTTAAGATAAGATAACTTTAGTATCCTGAAGGAAATGCTGAAGTTGCCAGCTGCTTCAAGTCACACAAAACAAACATAAAAACAATATAAAATGTATCAAAGACTATTGTAATATGGTGAGGAAGAAGTAACAAAAATGTAGTCAAAACCCTTGATAATGCAACTCAAAAACAGTAAGAGATAGAAGAAAAGTTCTTGTTGCCCTGAGTTTGTTGTCAAACAGTCATTACACCAGGAAAACTTAATAAATACTGTACAGATGTGAGGGTTTTAGGTAGATTGTCTTACAGTGCATCAAAAAACGATAGTTGTTATCGGACCAGTCTTGCTCAGGTGTCTACACGGTCCTCCTCCCTTCTTTTAAACCTACCAGCGGAGGAGTTGTGTGGCCTGATGGCCCAACAAATGACTTGTTGAGTCTCTCAATGGAACAGCTCAGTGACTTCAGCCTTCCACTGAATGAACTCTGTTGTATGAATGTCTGGGTGAGAGGGTGACCGTTGTCCGTTATCACCTTCAGTCTGGATCTTACTCTCTGTTCCACCAAAGCCACCTTGGAGTCCAGCTGAATGCTGACCACTGAGCTTGCTTGCCTGATGGTCCCTTTCAGACTGTTGCTGTTCTTAACCTTCATGCTGCTCCCCCACCCCTACTGCGTAAAAGAGGATGCTGGTGACCACTGTCTCATAGAACATGTGCAGAAGTTTTGTGCAGATGTTAAAAGATGGCAGCATCTACGTTTTATTTCCAGCCCTCTTAAGGCTGAAATACACCTGAGCGTCCTCAGGTACGCCACTCTACGCGCGCATTTTGTGCGCATGCATTTCGCTGATATAGCTTCAGAAACTATCAGCTTTCAAACGCTCGCATTCTCGCTCCAGATCCTTGTTGTAATATGAGCAGCTGCGCACGGAGGGGACTCAACTGAGCTCGCTGATTGGTCACTTGCTGACACGCCTACTGAAATGATTGACAGCTTTCAGTCAGCTCAGTGAAACCTCGAGAATGCATCATGAGCAGCTCGCTGAAGACCGCTGCGGTGTTCTGATGCGGTGTTTCTACTATATATGTTATAAAAAGTTCTCTCAGAAATAAAAATAATAACAGGGAGCGCTTTTCCTGCAGCACACAGTCCACCAGGGAATATTTAAAACATTGCGCACCCAGGTAGGACCTGAATTCATTCATTTCAGTCATCGAGTGAACGGAGGAAGAAGCGGTTACTTGACTTTTAGCAAAAAAACAAAAGAAAAGGCCCGATCAGCGATAAAGAAGGGGAATTTATTTCATTTGTGTAACATACAAAACAGTCCGGCGCCGGGGAAGTTTATGGTCAGAGACCGCGCACATGTATGCAGTCGTAAAAAAAAAGCTTTGCGCGTATGTGCCCTGAGGGGCTACGTGGGGCTACGCTTTTGCCTTGACGTACGTACGTGGCGTATAGGCGTATTGCTTGTACGCTCAGGTATATTTCAGGCTTTACTGACCTATTACCAATTAACCTAATTACGTAGTTACAAAATGCACCTCCAGCTCTTTCCTATTTATATCACTTTTTTTTGTTGTTGTTGCTCTCATCCTAACTGTTTTGCTGCTGTAAAATTCAAAATGAACCCGTTTAAAAAAATGTATACAAGAACTGGTGGACAAGGCTTGGATTCAATGCAGTTTCTTTTCCAGCTGTGGAAAACTGAGCTTTGCAAGGCTCCTCAAGGGAGCATGGGAGTTTGCCTGACCAGTCTATATGTGTTTTGTCGACTTGGAGAAGGAACTCAGTATGCTTCTATTTACACTGTGGGGGGTGCTTTGTGGTTATGGGATTGGGGATCTGCTGCTACAGGCCATTTAGTCCCTATGCATGTGGTGTGAGAGCTCAGTTCACATTGCTGGCAATAAGTCGCAATAAGTTGGACCCCTTCAGGTTGGAAGTTGGACTCCACCAGGGCTGCCCATTGTCACCGATTTTGTTCATAACTTTTATGGAGAGAATTTCTTGGTATAGTCATGGTGAAGGAAGTCCAGTTCTGTGGCCTCAGGAGTCCATCTTTGACATTTGTGGATTATGTGGTTTTGTTCATGTCATCGAGCCATGATCTCCAGCTCTCATTGGAGTAGTTCACAGCCAAGTCAGAATCAGAGTCAGAGTTTCTTTATTGTCGTTTGCACCACATGTGGTACATGTGGTGGAATGAAATTATGTCCACAGGGTCCCAGTTACATCCAGCAATAAAATGAAAAAGAAAAACAGCAATAAGATCTATGATATGAACTAAGAAAAATATCAACTAAAATATGCTAAGCACTATTAACATAAAAACAATACGTCAAACAGCAGCATGAACAAGTGTGAAGCAACTGGGATGAGGATTAGTACCTCTGAATCTGAGCCTATGGTCCTCAGTCAGAAAAGGGTGGACTAAAACCTCCAGATTGGGAGTGAGGTTCTGCCTGTACTGGAGATTTTTTAAGTATTTTAGGGGCTTTGTTCAAGAGTGAAGGAAAAATGGGTTGCAAGATTGACAGACGTACCCATGTGGTTTCAATTCAGTTCAATTAAATGTATTTATGTAGCTCAAGTCACAACAGACATCATCTCAGGGCACTGAACAGAAACATTCACATACATTATAAAATCAGATTAGTAAAAGTTATCTATCTAAGAAGCTGGGGAGTAGTGGCGCAGAGGTAAGAGAAGGTGGGTCTGTGATCGGAAGATTGCTGGTTCAACTTCCGGTACCCACAATATCAAAAATGTGGGTGGGATTGGTGAGGCACCTGCACTTGTCTCCACGCTCATTTGCCCCACTCTTGGCCCTTGAGCAAGGCCCTTAACCCCGACCATCTGCTCCCCCGAGCACCCTACACGGCAGCTTTCTGCTCCACACAGAGATCTGTGGTAGCTCAGTGGTCTGTGGTTACGTCAGGAAGAACATTTGGCATAATTGCCAAGTCTTTGTGCAAGTTAGTTCGCTGTGGTGACCCCCTGATGAAGGGAGCAGCTGAAAGAAGAAAAAATAAATATTTTTTAAGGAAGTCAGCAGATCGTGTTGAATCTTCACTTCATCACAGTCTCCCATGCTTCCATGGTGCATTGTAGTGAAGAAGGATCTGAGCTGCAAAACAAAGCTCTTTGTTCACTGGTTGGTCTACCCGCCAACCCTCACCTATGGTCATGAACTCTGGATAGTAACCGAAAGAACAAGAATGCTGATACAGGTGATCAAAATTATTTTTCTCCGCAGGATGGCTGCATTTTCCATTAGAGATAAAGTAAGAGGTTCAATTATCTGAGAGAGTCTTGGAATAGAGCTGCTACTGTTCCACATGGAAATGATACAGTTAAGGTGATTTGAGCATCTGGTAAGGATTCCCCTAGACACATTCCCAGGCTGTTCTGGGCAAGTCCCAATGGGAGGAGATCTTAGGGACACCCCAAGTCACTCTGGAAAGACTTTATCTCAACTGACCATGGAAAGCTTCAAGAGTCTCCCAGAAGAGCATCTGTGAAAAGAGATGTCTGGGACTCTCAGCTTAAGCTGCTGCATTCTGTTTTTATTTACATTTTACACAATGTTCTTACTTTTTCAGATTTGCGGGTGTAATTTCAGCCTCTTTGTGTTATTTCACGTGTGCTAAATGTCTGTCTGTCAGGGATGATGGTGAGTTTGGAATGCCTCAGAGAAACTCCCCTCATCAGCATCAAGCAGCAGCTTTTCATGGAAGCCAGGAAGTACCCGCTCTACCACCTGCTGCAGGTACGCTGTTCCCAGCCATGACCTTGATACCTTTACTTGTCTGACTGCAACTCTAACGTCTGATTTTTGACTGGTTAGGAGGAGTCATCCTACATTTTTGTTGGAGTGACCCAGGAAGCCGAGAGGGAAGAATTTTATGATGAGACACGCCGTCTGTGTGATCTGCGACTGTTTCACCCAATCCTGAAGGTCATCGAGCCACTGGGAAACCGTGAGGAGAAGATATTAAACCGAGAGATTGGTAGGATCTTCCCCATTTTCTCTGACATCATTCCTCAATACAAACCCTCCCCCAGACTTGCTCTGCCTGTCTCATAGGCTTCGCCATCGGGATGCCAGTCTTTGAATTTGAGATGTTGAAGGACCCGGAGGTCCAGGACTTCCGCCGCTCCATACTGAGTGTGTGCAGAGAGGCTGTGGAAGAGAGGGAGGGAGGTGGGGCCCACAGCCAGGCACTCTACGTTTACCCCCCCAATGTTGAGTCCAGTCCACATTTGCCACAGCACATATATAGCAAACTGGACAAAGGTACTGACCCTGCTAACCTGATGGGTATTAAGTTACACCTGAACTTGTCTTTCTTTACACCTGTCTTAATCTGAGTACTTGTCTTTTTGTAGGTCGGCTTATTGTAACAATTTGGGTGATTGTGTCTCCATCTAACTCCAAGCAGAAGTACACCTTGAAGGTAAAGCTGAACAGGTGTTGGTTTGATTAAGTCTCAGTTGTCTTTGAGGTCTCAGAATAAAGGTTTAAACCCAATACAAGTTTTTCTGTATGGAAATTGTAGATTTTTTTGGTTACTTGGTCCAGCTCCCCAACTCATTTTACACACTTTCTTGAGTTTAGATATAAACTAGAGGTTATTATGAGTCAACTGTCAACTTGTTTGTTTTTAGCATGGTTAAATGCGCATGCGTGTTGACCTATGTGTCAGGAAAATATCCAGTCTCATTGGCTGCCCTCTGTGTCAATCATGGGCAGCGTTGTTCGCGCATTTGTGGTGACCTATGTGTCAGAAAAGGTCAGTCTCAGATTGGCTAACCTGTTTGTCAATCAAGTGACGATTTGCTTAGTGAAAATAAATTGATCGGCTGACGTCTTTTAAAAAAAAAAGTTTTTAAAAGAAATTTTAAAAAAGGTCTGACATTTATTTCGCCGTGTGATCTACTGATATTACCTTTGCGATCTACCGGTAGATCGCAATTGCCGTATTGGGCACTCCTGATCTACAACAATGCCAAGTCCAGACACTTGCCTTCTCTGGTTTTGGCTCCCTTCCCTCCAGTGAGTCACAATATCATGTGACCAATGGGCTGTCTAGTTGTCTAATGCCCCTTTTCCACTCGCTCGGCCCAGAGCGGATCAGTCTGGTCCGGTCTGGTTCAATTCGGATCGTCTCACATGTAGCTCTGTCTCCATTCACTTCTGTAGCCCTTCGGTGGGCGGGGTGTAGGACCCTACTCTCTCACATGTGGTGGAGGTAGTGTTCCCTTAACTATATTCTTTTGCCATGATATCTATTATGTTCGAGCTCCAACAATACGATCAGCTACGCTTCGGTTTGGTGCGGGTGAGGACAAGCTCGGATGGAGGATCTGTTGTTGTTGTTGTTCTGAAAAGACCCACAAATTACCTTTCCCCACTAAAAGACAAACGTATTTGTTTGAATCAAGTGTTTGAAAAAAACATTTGTTTGAGAAGGGGCAGATATAATAAGATTATTTTCTTCTTCTGCTTCCTTTCATGTCATGTATTGTTTTATTTCTTGTTGTTTTGTAAATAGTTTTCTTGTGTTCGTTTAATCTGGAATGAATAAATAATCTAAAATAAAAACAAAAAAATAAGTTATACCAAGTGGGAATCGAACCCACTTGGTCTGGATAAGGTTTGGAGCAGCAAAAAAGCCCAACACGTGAGCTACTGAGAAGTGTTATCTTTCATGGTCCACATTTGTTTTAAACATCACGCCCCTCCTAAAATTCTGGCTACGCCCCTGTTTATGAAGTGAAGGGTGGCGCGCTTACAGCTCGCCTGAACTTTTTTTTTTTCCCGGCTTTTTCCCTGCGTTAGGGGTCACCACAGCGATCTAGTCGCATGAAGATTTGGCTTACAGCTCGCCTGAACCCTGCTCTGAAATCAGTCCGGAATCGCGGTGCGGCGCGGCTCATATGTGAGTTGGAAAATGCGTCCAGCTCACTCCTGGCACGCATATATTGCGCAATAACCGACCCGAACCGGCAAGTGGAAAAGGGGCATTATTTATCCATTGGTTAGGTACACTTGTGGGGCCAGTTGGCTTTTGCCGAACTGATGATTTTTAAAATACTTTGTAGTTTTTTATTCATCTTTTTTAAGACATGTATAGGTGCTGATATGAAAGACATTTATATTTTCTAAAAAGTAATGAAAAAGCTTTTCTTCTTTGACGTCAAAGCGCAGTTTTTGGGTTATAAAGCAGCAAACCTGTACTCATACATACGTTTAAAATAATCTGTAGTCAGATTATTTTAAATCCATACCACATTGTCATCATAGCATAACTAAGAATGATTAGGGTAGAATCAGGCTCTGCTGTGATCTTTCACAATACTTTTGACCTTTGTTTTTACTCAGGTGAGCCATGACACTTTACCTGAGCAGCTGATTGCTGAGTCTATCAGAAAGAAGAGTCGATCGATGCACCTGTCCCCTCAGCAACTCCGTCTCTGTGTGCAGGAGTACCAGGGCCAGTACATCCTCAAGGTATACCTACTTGTCTTCTATGTCTGTTCATTCATCCACTTGCCCTCGTGACTGTCTCACCTTTCCACCTGTCCCCTCAGCAGCTATGCCTCTGTGTGCAGGAGTACCAGGGCCAGTACACCATCAGCACACACCTGGCTGTTTCACCAGTCTGTTCATCCACTTGACCACCTGTTTATCTGCACACCTGGCTGTCTCACCTGTCTACCCGACCACCTGTTCGCCTGCACACCTGTCTGTCAACATGTTTACTTGCACAACTGTATTCTTGCCTGTCTCACCTGTCTGTCTGTCTGTCTGTCTGTCTATCTGTCTGTCTGTCCTGCTACGTTTTTGTAAGTATGCGGGGGTTTCCACAGTCAGACCATCTCCAAGGTACACCTGACTGTCTCACTTGTCTACCCAGCCATCTGTTCATATGTCTTACCTGTGTGTCTTTTATGTGTCTCACTTGTGTTTCTTCTGGTCACCTGTCTCACTTGCAGTACTATGCGTGCTCATTCTTAACAATAACTAATTCAAAGCTCAGTTCACACAAATAAAACTTTATTCATTTATGTTCATAGTTCTTTGATTTTTTTTTTTACTAAATCCACTTGCTTGCGTAAGTTCATTTATCAAACTTTTTCTGATTAGTGTTTGCTCGTTCACTATACAGTGCAAAATATCTTATATTGATGTTCAAAATTTAAACTGTGATATTTCATCCCCCATACAGTGATCTAGAAATTAATTCAATAAAAGTAGTGTACAAAGTTATACTACATTAGTCAAAATAGACCACATTTTTGTGACCTGAATGGTAACAGCATGCTAACACTAACGCCCACAGTTCAATAACATGATTTCCAGACTCAATGTAAATTCCTAAGCACAATCAATTTCTATGCATTTCAAACGTAAACTGGCTCATTTCTGAGTTGCAGGTGATGCTATAGCTAGCAGCTAGCTCTAGCTACCTTCACTGCCTGTGGGAAGAGTAGTCAATAGTTGCTTTGCCATTGATAAATGTGGCTCCACTTGGCTCATGTCTTGTCAATTAATCTTCAGCTTGTCCAGAACTTGTAGGTTTGAGCATATTACACCAGTTCTGTCCTCCCTTCACTGGTTTCCTGTGCGTACTAGAATACTTTTTAATTTTTTTCTGATGACCTATAAGTGCCTGAATGTCCTTGCACCACTTTATCTCTCTTTGAGCTACTGGAACCATATGTTCCCTCTCGGGCCCTGAGATCATCTGATCAGCTGCTTTTGGCTGTTCCTAAAACAAGACCGAAGCTCAGAGGAGATTGGGCTTTGTCAGTCATGGGCCCCAAACTCTGGAACAACCTGCCCCCCAACATCAGGCAGACCACCTCCCTTCCTGTGTTCAAATCTCTGCTAAAAACACGTCTGTCTTCTCTAGCATTTTACATAGTGTGATATGATTTAGTTTTTTTTCTGTGTTCCTATGTTTTTAATGCTTTTAATTCATTTTTCAGTGTGTGTTATTTTTTCCATTTATTTTACTCTCATTGATGTTATTGTTAAACATTTTGGTAACCACTTCTGTTTAAATGTGCTCTATAAATAAAGTTGACTTGACTTTTTAGGTGTAGGCATGGATTAATTTGTAAACTGACTTGACTCTGTTCAAAACCAGACTGAAGACCCACTTGTTCAAAAAAGATTTCAGTGTGTAACTTTTATTACTTTTGGTATTTTAGTATGTAGCATTTTTTTATTTCCATTGCCTTTTTATTTCCACTTGTTCAAAAAAGCTTTCAGTGTGTAACTTTTATTACTTGTGGTATTTTAGTATGTAGCATTTTTTTTATTTCCATTGCCTTCTTTTATTGCTGTTGTTTCTTATTCTATTTTCATTGATTTATTGTTCCAGTTTATTCATCTTTTTATCCTGTTAAGGGCCCAGGGTGGGGTGAATGAGGGTGGGGACAGGTGTGGTTGCTTCACCTACCCTACCCACATTTTTATGTTGTCATACCGGGGCTTGAACCGGCGATCTTCTGATCACAGGCCCACCTTCTCTAACCTCTGCGCCACCACTACCCATTATTTTTTAAACTATACCATACCATACCATTTTATTTATAAAGCACTTTAAACAGGAACAAGTCCACACCAA
Source organism: Garcialebias charrua (assembly GCA_038048925.1). Classification (NCBI taxonomy): domain Eukaryota; kingdom Metazoa; phylum Chordata; class Actinopteri; order Cyprinodontiformes; family Rivulidae; genus Garcialebias; species Garcialebias charrua. The sequence continues at coordinate 18,454 of JBBPBX010006723.1, forward strand.
AGTGCTGAACAAACAAACAAGCAACAGGCACCACAGACAATGAAGTACAACACGAAAAACATAAAAAACACTGCAGATCAAAAATAAAACGATCAAACACTATGATATATTTAATTATTTAGTGAATTCGAGGAGTGTATTCTATTTTGATATGTTGTTGGTGTAGAATTGCATTTTATAAAGCTGAATTTTTTTAAGTATTCTTAGTTTTTTGTGTTATAACAGAATGAAATATTTGTTTACAGCTACTTTTATTATTGTGCTGACTTTACGAGAACACATGAACGGAAGTTCTTTTAAGCAAATATTCCAATTTGCTTTCCTTAGCTCTCATGAATCATGTGAAAAGTCATGTGAATTCATATTTGTGGGAAATGAGCCATGTCAAAATATATGCATATTCATATATCCTGATGCATGCTCAATAATCCAGGTAGAAAAATCTAAAAAAGTTAATTCTGGTCCTCTGGACACTCAAAAAACAAAACAAAAGCAAAAACAAACAAACAAAAAAAATTGTAGAAACGTTTGTCTTTCCTCCAAAAGACTTCTTCAGTCTGAGGAACTGTATTCAGCCCTGTCTTAGGGGCCGTTTAGACGGCGCGTATTTTGAGTGAAACCGTTCCTTTCTCTCTGCGGTTCTGCCGATCGTTTACACGACACCACTGGCTCCCCTCTTTGAATCTGAAGGTTTCTGAACCCACCTCTCAGAGTGGAGGTTTTTTGCTGACCCCCCATTGATAACATAAACATCTCCCGCTGAGCTTTTGTTTGACCAACATGCGCGTAGCACGCACGCGCGGACAGACGGCATTTCTGTCAACAGCAATGGCGGCTGACACACACACCGCTTTCTGAACTACAACTGCTAGAAATTGTTTTGAGTCTCATATTTAATTAATCTACACCTGAATGAAACTGCTGTGACCAACATCTGTGTTGGAAGAGACACAGCTGGATCCAGTTCTAATATTGTTGTTTATTGAATGAGGCAGGCGGACATTTCACGCGTCACGCTGCACTATAACATATGTGCTAAATCAGAACAGTTTAACAATAATAAACAGCATTTATGTTAGTGTGGGAGATTATAAAGTTATCTGCGCTAAATGAAACTGTCTGGACTTGTTACGTCATTTAAACGATTCGTTACATGTTGCATGTTATTAAAGAGGTACTTACCCCACTGTTCTACGATAGCTCCACCCCAAGACAAGATTCGAAAAATGCAACAAAGTGGGTGTGCCAACAGACACTGCCTAAAGGAGGGGGAGGTGGGTGGGGAGTGAGCGAGGAGGTGTGGCTAGGACGAGAGACCGTTATTGTTTTTGAATGTTAAAATTACATTAGGAATAAACAACTTAAAACAAGCAACAACAAAGAATTATTATGTAGATGTATTTATCTATTCTCACCCGATCTATCCGAAACAAAAGGCATTAAAAAAATTAATGAAATTAATACCACAAGGTATGCAGTGACCGGGGATCGAACCTGGGTCTTTCAGGTCCCAAGCCAGCTCCCTGCCTCTGCACCACCTTGGCATTCATGTATCACTGGTCCATCGCAGAATAAGAAAACAAATACAACCAAATAGTTTAGAACGTTGGAGTTCAATTAGTAGATCACAGAACAGTAATTTCCTTCATATTCCTCGGACCAAATTGAGGACCATGGGAGACCGAGCATTCTGTGTGGCTGCCCCCCGCCTGTGGAACTCCCTCCCTGACGACCTGAGAGCTCCACAGTCACTGGTTGACTTTAAAAGCAGCATAAAGACTTTTCTTTTTAAGCAAGCCTATTCTGCCTCCACATGATTTTATCTTTGATCTTAGCTGATATCATTATTGATTTTACTTGATTTTATCACTTGTTTTATTTTATTTATTTTTTAAGCAAGCCTAATCTGCATCCACATGATTTTATCTTTGATCTTAGTCGATATTATTATTGATTTTATTTGATTTTATCACTTGTTTTATTTTGATCTTTGCTTTGTTACACTTTGTAGCACTTTGAGATTTTTATTAATGAAAAGTGCATTATAAATTGAATTCATTATTATTATTATTATTATTTTGATGAAGTGAAAAGTATTCTTAAAATAAATAAGTTGCTAATCTGAAAATGATATAGATCAGCGGTGCTTGTGCATGTATGGTACAGACTGTCAGTGAACACACCGCGAGAGAGTGTGTGTCAAGCGCGCGGACAGAAAGGAAAAGTGCAGAGAATGATCTCTGCAGGGGAGTGCTCTGCTTGAACCTTTTATATTCACGCAGCAGAGGCTGTGACGACAGAGTGTACAAGACATGTCAGAGTGAACAGTCGTTGACCAATAAGAAAATTAGGCTGATGTAGCACAGTTCAACCCATAGGATTAGTGTAAACACGTTTTTGGACCAAATATTGCCGAACATGACCTGAGGTCAAGTGACGGACCAACATAGGTCACACGACATGAAGTCAACTGACGGACCGACACAGGTCACATGACATGAGGTCAACTGATGGACCGACACAGGTCACATGACCTGAGGTCAACTCACGGACCAACACAGGTCACATGACCTGAGGACAACAGACAAAACGACACAGGTCACAGGATATGAAGTCAACTGACGGACCGACACTGGTCACACGACATGAGATCAACTGACGGACTGAACAGGTCACATGACCTGAGGTCAACTGACGGACCGACACAGGTCACATGACCTGAGGTCAATTGATGGACCGACACAGGTCACATGACCTGAGCTCAACTGACGGACCAATACAGGTCACATGACCTGAGGTCAAGTGACGGACCAACACAGGTCACACGAAATGTAGTCAACTGACGGACCGACACAGGTCACATGACATGAGGTCAACTGACGGACCGTCATAGGTCACATGACCTGAGGTCAAGTGACGGACCAACATAGGTCACACGACATGAAGTCAACTGACTGACCGACATTGGTCACACGACATGGTATCAACTGACGGACCGACACAGGTCACATGACCTGAGGTCAAGTGACGGACCAACACAGGTCACATGACCTGAGGTCAACTGACCAAACAGGTCACACGACATGAAGTCAACTGACGGACCGACACAGGTCACATGACCTGAGGTCAACTGACAAAATGACACAGGTCACACAACATGAGGTCAATTAACATACCGACATAGGTCACATGGCATGAGGTCAACTGACGGACCGACACAGGTCACATGACCTGAGGTCAAGTGACGGACCAACACAGGTCACATGACCTGAGGTCAACTGACAAAACAACACAGGTCACACGACATGAAGTCAACTGACGGACCGACACAGGTCACATGACCTGAGGTCAACTGACAAAACGACATAGGTTACACAACATGAGGTCAATTGACGTACCAACACAGGTTACATGACCTGAGGTCAACTGAAACAACGAAACAGGTCACATGACATGAAGTCAACTGATGGACCGACACAGGTCACACGGCATGAGGTCAACTGACGTACCAACACAGGGTCACATGACCTGAGGTCAACTGACACAATGACACAGGTCACATGACAAGAAGTCAACTGACGGACTGACACAGGTCACATGACCTGAGGTCAACTGACAGACTGACACAGGTCACACGACATGAGGTCAACTGACGGACCGACATAGGTCACATGACCTGAGGTCAACTGACGGACCGACACAGGTCACATGACCTGAGGTCAAGTGACGGACCAACACAGGTCACATGACCTGAGGTCAACTGACAAAACGACACAGGTCACACGACATGAAGTCAACTGACGGACCGACACAGGTCACATGACCTGAGGTCAACTGATGGACCGACATAGGTCACATGACCTGAGGTCAACTGACGGACCGACACAGGTCACATGACCTGAGGTCAAGTGACGGACCAACACAGGTCACATGACCTGAGGTCAACTGACAAAACGACACAGGTCACACGACATGAAGTCAACTGACGGACCGACTCAGGTCACATGACCTGAGGTAAACTGACGGACCAACACAGGTCACATGACCTGAGGTCAACTGACATACCGGTATAATGGACCAGATTGCACATTTATATACGGTGCGGCCCATTGCCGTGTTCTACAACATGCTTGACCTGGCAGCGATAAATGCTTATGTGTTATACAAGGCTTGCACTGGGTCCAAGGATTTTGGACTGAGGGGTAAGGGATGGAGTGGTGTAGGTGTAGAATTAATGCATCATTAGCAGGGTCATTAGCATGTGAATTGACATTATATAGCCCACTGAAAAGGACCGGGGGATTTAGAAGCCAAGTTCACTTGCGCAAAAAAGCGCAGCCTAATGCCTCGTACCCACTGCCCCCTTTGTCGAGCGGCCGAAGCGGCCGGATAACACCGGTTTACATTCAAAGTCTATGGAGGAGACGCGTGGAGTCACGGCGAACAAGGAAGCGGCGCGATTCAAGTGATCGAAGCGGCGCGGGGGCAGCCTGTACACGCACGCGCGCGTCGCCGTCGAGCCGCAGACGTCCCAAATGTTGATCTCTGGCGGCTCGACGCATCCGGCAAACAGTCGGGAGAGCCTCGCTATCTGATTACACAACCACAACGGGACTTTTTTCGGACTTTTTAAACTCACCGGATCGAGCCTCCAGGAATTGGACCCAAACTCCGGTAAGAAACGTGGCATTTTTACAGTTGCTGCTGACAGGCTGCTGTCCTCTCCAGTGTAGATCACCCCAAACATAAAAAAAAGTTTTAATCTCATCGAAGACCGTCGGAGGTGCAGTTAAAACAACAACTGAACCCGGAAAACAAGCCAGAGACCCCTCCCTCTGCTACCCCCTAGTGTACGTCATCAGACGGTCTTCAGTGGTTCAGTGGGACCGTGACCAGCGGCCAAAAGGGGGCGGCAGGCGCGTTTCGAGTTGTGCAGTGGGTAGGAGGCATTAGTCAAATTAGTGTTGAACAACTGATGGAATATATTTTGAGCCTCATATTTAATTAATCTACACCTGAATTACCTGCATCTGTGTTGGAAGAGACACAGCTGGATCCAGTTCATATGTCGCTGTTTATTGAACGAGGCAGGCGGATATTTCACATGTCACGCTGTACAATATGTGCTAAATAATAAGAGATTAACAATAATAAACAGAACAGTATTTATGTTAGCATGGGAGATATATAAAGGTATCTGAACTAAATTAATCTATCTGGACTCAAGTTACGTGATTTAAACGAAACATAACATGCTGCGTGTTTAAAGTTGAAAATGAACACACCAGGTTTATTTTTTATTTATTTATTCAACACCACAAACTGTACGTCACACAAACACTGAGAATTAAACTGAACACACTATTAAACACGTGAACCGAACTGTAAATACGTTAATGAACTAGACTCTGCTGTTTTCCTCATGGAATCTGGTCCAATCCGAACCGGTCCGCTTGGTGAAAGGACAGCTGCTCGACCTCGCAGAAAAAAATTATAAAATAAAATCTCAGTTGGTTGTTGTGTGATCAAAGTAAACACAAGCAAACATTATTTAAAATGTTGTTTACCTGCTTTATCAGCTGTTCATCACGGAGTAAAGTCCGACATGTTGACTGAGTTCTGGTCCACTCAGCGTCTGGTGTGGAGCTTTTTAGATAAAGAGGTCCCACTTGGCGTCAAATCTGTCGACTTTTATCCAAAATCCAGCTTTAACTTGTTGTTAAGTTGTTGTTAGCTGAACTTTTAGTACAACAGAAAGCAGCAGAGTGCGCCTCCTGGGGACTCCCTTGTACTACTGGGGGACTTCAACGCTCACGTGGGCAATGACAGTGAGACCTGGAGGGGTGTGGTTGGGAGGAACGGCCCCCCTGATCTGAACCAGAGTGGTGTTCTGTTATTGGACTTCTGTGCTCGTCATGGATTGTCCATAACGAACACCATGTTTAAGCATAAGGGTGTCCATATGTGCTCTTGGCACCAGGACACCCTAGGTCGCAGTTCGATGATCGACTTTGTTGTCGTCTCATCTGATCTGCGGCCGCATGTCTTGGACACTCGGGTGAAGAGAGGGGCGGAGCTGTCAACTGACCACTACCTGGTGGTGAGTTGGCTCCGATGGTGGGGGAGGATGCCGGTCAGACCTGGCAGACCCAAACGTATTGTGAGGGTCTGCTGGGAACGTCTGGCAGAGTCTCCCGTAAGACGGAGCTTTAACTCCCACCTCCGGGAGAGCTTTGAACACGTTCCGAGGGAGGCGGGGGACATGGAGTCCGAGTGGGCCGTGTTCCGCGCCTCTATTGTCGAGGCAGCTTATCGGAGCTGTGGCCGCAAGGTTGTTGGTGCCTGTCGTGGTGGCAACCCTCGAACCCGGTGGTGGACACCGGCAGTGAGGGATGCTGTCAGGCTGAAGAAGGAGTCCTATTGGGCCTTTTTGGCTTGTGGGACCCCGGAAGCAGCTGATAGGTACCGGCAGTCCAAGCGGCATGCGGCTCGGGTGGTTGCTGAGGCAAAAACTCGGGCGTGGGAGGAGTTCGGAGAGGCCATGGAGAATGACTTCCGTACGGCTTCGAGGCGATTCTGGTCCACCATCCGGCGTCTCAGGGGGGGAAAGAGGTACGCGACCAACACCATTTATGGTGGGGGTGGCGTGCTACTGACCTCAACTCGGGATGTTGTGAGTCGGTGGGCGGAATACTTCGAAGACCTCCTCAATCCTACTGGCACGTCTTCCACTGAGGAAGCGGAGCCTGGGGACTTTGGGTCGGGTTCTCCGATCTCTGGTGCTGAGGTCGCCGAGGTGGTTAAAAAGCTCCGCGGTGGCAAGGCTCCGGGGGTGGATGAGATTCGCCCGGAGTTCCTTAGGGCTCTGGATGTTGTAGGGTTGTGTTGGCTTACGCGACTCTGCAATATCGCGTGGACATCGGGGGCAGTTCCCTTGGATTGGCAGACTGGGGTGGTGGTTCCCCTATTCAAAAAGGGGGACCGTAGGGTGTGTTCCAACTATAGGGGGATCACACTCTTAAGCCTCCCTGGTAAGGTCTATTCAGGGGTTCTGGAGAGGAGGGTCCGTCGGATAGTCGAACCTCGGATTCAGGAGGAGCAGTGTGGTTTTCGTCCTGGTCGTGGAACACTAGACCAGCTCTACACCCTCAACAGGGTCCTGGAGGGTGCGTGGGAGTTTGCCCAACCAGTTTACATGTGCTTTGTGGACTTGGAGAAGGCATTCGACCGCGTCCCTCGGGGGGTTCTGTGGGGGGTACTCCGGGAGTATGGGGTACCAGGCCCATTGATATGGGCTGTTAGGTCCCTGTACGACCGGTGTCAGAGCTTGGTCCGCATTGCCGGCAGTAAGTCAGGCTCGTTTCCGGTGAGAGTTGGACTCCGCCAAGGTTGCCCTTTGTCACCGATTCTGTTCATAACTTTTATGGACAGAATTTCTAGGCGCAGCCAAGGTGTTGAGAGGATCCGTTTTGGTGACCTTAGAATCGCTTCTCTGTTTTTTGCAGATGATGTGGTCCTACTGGCTTCATCAGTTCGTGATTTACAACTTTCACTGGAGCGGTTTGCAGCCGAGTGTGATGCGGCCGGGATGAGGATCAGTTCCTCCAAATCCGAGGCCATGGTCTTGAGCCGGAAAAGGGTAGCATGCCCTCTCCGGGTCGGGGAGGAGGTCCTGCCCCAAGTGGAGGAGTTTAAGTATCTCGGGATCTTGTTCACGAATGAGGGAAAACTGGAGCGTGAGATCGATAGGCGGATAGGTGCAGCGTCCGCAGTGAAGCGGGCGCTGTACCGGTCTGTCGTGGTGAAGAGAGAGCTGAGTCAAAAGGCAAAGCTCTCAATTTACCGATCGATCTACGTTCCCACCCTCATCTATGGTCATGAGCTTTGGGTTATGACCGAAAGAACAAGATCTCGGATACAAGCGGCTGAAATGAGTTTTCTCCGCAGGGTGGCTGGACTCTCCCTTAGAGATAGGGTGAGAAGCTCAGTCATCCGGGAGGGACTCGGAGTAGAGCCGCTGCTTCTCCACATCGAGAGGAGCCAGTTGAGGTGGCTCGGGCATCTGGTTAGGATGCCTCCTGGACGCCTCCCTGGTGAGGTGTTCCGGGCATGTCCCACCGGGAGGAGACCCAGAGGAAGACCCAGGACGCGCTGGAGGGACTATGTTTCTCGGCTGGCCTGGGAACGCCTTGGGATTCCCCCGGAGGAGCTGCTCCAAGTGGCTGGGGAGAGGGAAGTCTGGGCCTCCCTACTTAGGCTGCTACCCCCGCGACCCGACCCCGGATAAGCGGAAGAAGATGGATGGATGGATGGATGGATGGATGGATGGATGGATGGATGGATGGATGGATGGGAAAGCAGCAGTCTGCCAGCAGAGTGAAGCAGCACGCATGTGCATTAGGTGAAGGTTCAAAATTTCACAACGCCAACTAATGACCCGGCATGGTAACAGTGGATCCATGGGGGGGTCATGATGGAGGGGGGAGATTCATGAGGGCGGGGGGAGATTCGAGCATGTAAAGACTAGAATTCGTCCGTGTCAGTGCAAAACTTTTCATCTAATTAACATACCCAAAACCTCCGTTTCCCCCCACCGTGTCCGTGTAAACAGGGCCTCAGACTAAAGAAGTCTTTCGGATGAAAGATGAAACATTTCTACAATTTTTTTTTTGTTTTGTTTTTTGAATGTCCAGAGGACCAGGCTTGACTTTTTTAGATATGCATATTCAGTTTGAAACACTTTGTGGGATGTGTTTGCCTTTAGTCTGAGTAAAATTATTCACACACGCACATA
>JBBPBX010006723.1:29855-41080 GCA_038048925.1 Garcialebias charrua
TATATATATATATATACTGTATATCATACCATACCATACCAGCTTTATTTATAGAGCACTTTAAACACCCATAGGACCAAAGTGTTGTACACACAACAAAACAATCATACAGTCAGGTAATAAAAATTATTAAAATGATTAAAAGTCATATAATAAAAGTTGAGCAATCATACAATTAGATAATACAAGCAATTAAAATGATTAAAAGTCAATATCTCAGATGGTGTCAAAGGCCAGGGAGAAAAGATTGGTTTTTAGAAGAGATTTGAAAACAGACAGGGAAGAAGCCTGTCTGATGCTCAAGGGAAGGTTGTTCCACATTTTAGGAGCTGCCACAGCGAAAGCACGGTCTCCTCTGAGCTTGCGTTTTGCCTTTGGGACACTCAGGAGCAACTGATCACATGACCTGAGGGATCGAGAGGGTGTGTTTGGATGCAGCAACTCGGACGGATAGGGCGGGGCAAGACCATTTAGCGCTTTAAAAGCAAATAAAATAATTTTAAAACGAATCCTGGAATGTATGGGCTGCCAGTGCAGGGAGGCTAAAACAGGAGAAATGTGGTCAAACTTTCGTGTGCCAGTTAAAAGTCGTGCAGCAGCGTTCTGTACCCTCTGAAGCTGAGAGATACATGAATCACTGATTCCTATATAGAGTGCGTTACAGTAGTCCAGCCAAGTGGTCACAAAGGCGTGAACTACTGTTTCAAAATGCTGCTGAGAAAGAAGCGGCTTCACCTTACTCAGCTGCCTCAGATGGAAAAAAAACTAGTTTTGACAACTGCTCTGATGTGGTTTTCTAATTTTAGTCCAGCATCGACTTTAACCCCCAGGTTTGTAACAATAGGTCTGATATATTGGGCCAAGGAACCAACATCTGCATTGAGAATCTCAGTGGAGCTTCCAAAAACCATCACCTCAGTCTTTCCCTCATTAAAATTTAAGAAGTTCACAGCCATACAGGTTTTGATGTCCTCCAGACATGCAGACAGAGGGGCCAGAGAGTTGGAGTCCTTTTTTTGTAGCGAGACATAAATCTGCGTATCATCCGCATAACAATGAAAGGAGATCCCATATTTTCTAAGAATAGAGCCAAGAGGGAGCAGGTACAACGTGAAGAGGAGGGGCCTAAGACTGAGCCCTGAGGAACCCCACACAAGAGAGGAGCAGAGGAGGACATGTGGTCACCAAGGCGGACACAGAAATTACGCTCCGCTAAGTAGGACCTAAACCAGTCCAGTGCTGCACCGCTGACACCCCCCCATTGCTTCAAACGACAAAGTAAGATGTCATGGTCCACGGTGTCAAAAGCAGATGATAAATCTAAAAGCAGGAGGACAACACAGTCACCAGAGTCCGTTGCTAAAAATATGTCGTTAAAAACTTTTATAAGAGCAGATTCTGTACTGTGTAGAGCTTTAAAACCAGACTATAAAACCTCAAGAACGTTCTGTTCTTCGAAATACTCTGATAGCTGGTTGTACACAACCTTCTCAAGCATTTTTGAAAGAAATGGCAGTTTGGAGATCGGCCTGTAGTTGGCAAGAACAGAGGGGTCAAGAGTGGGTTTCTTAATGAGAAGTTGGACAGCTGCATGTTTAAAATTTCCAGGGACCACACCAGAGGACAGACAGCTGTTCAGAAGAGCAAGGACTGAAGGACCTACAGTGACAAAAGCCTCTTTGAGTAAACAAGGAGGAACAGCATCACTTGGTGAACCTGTTGGCTTAAAGTGACTGACCACCTCCTGCAGAGACGACAGAGTCACAGGTTCAAAGCTGTCAAAAACAGCCGAGTAGGGCACAGAGACTGAGGGGTCATGAGCAGAAGGTGAGATCTGGGCCCTGGTGGAATTGACTTTCTCAACAAAGAAGTTTAGAAAGTTTTCACATGTATCAGTCATTACAGTTTGTTTGTGGTGCATTGCGAACAGAACCAATAACTTTAAACAGAACACGAGGACTGTGACTGTTTGATACAATCACATTTGACAGGTATTTTCTTTTGACATCTTTCAGAGTTTTTTGATAGTGACGCCAGCAGTGAGAACGTAGAAATGGGAGACAACAGGTGTAAGGGTGGGACGTGACCAACAGAGGGAGCCATCCTTACAAATATGTTACAACCCGAGGATCAGAGACATATTTAGTGGATGTAGGACACAAGAAAAAGGGTTTAAACAAAAACTTTATTAAACCAAATAAGGCTTTCGGTCGCAGATGAGGTCCTCTCAGGAAGCTCGGTCTGGAGCCCACCGTCCTTCTTCTGGCGCCCCACGTTACGAACAAAAAAGAAACAAAGTTACAACTAAAAGATGGATCAGGTGGTCTGGCCAGTCTTAAAATAATGCAGTCAGACCAGGCCAGCCCTGTACAGGGCCATCAAAGCTGGTCCAAACCACGGTCTACCTGTACAAAAACCCAGTTCTAAATATAAACAAAAGCAAAAACAGGACTGCCAAGCCCACCTGATCATGTAAAGTTGTAAAAATAATGAGGAGAAAAAAATCACAACAGCTGTCCTATAGACAGACACAAACACCACAGCTCTACAAGCTCCAAACTAATAATAATAATAATAATAATAATAATAATAATAATAATAATTAATTCAATTTATAACGCGCTTTTCATTAGTGAAAATCTCAAAGTGCTACACACATTGAATGCTACACACATTCATACACCGGTAGCGGCAGACTACCATGCAAGGTGCTTTCCAGTCCTACCGGGAGCAACTCGAGGTTAAGTGTCTTACCCAAGGACACAACGACACATGATGTGGGGAACTGGGATTCGAACCGCCAACCTTCCGATTGGGGGACGACTGCCATTACCACTACGCCACGGCCGCCCCGTAACTAAACACTCTTGAGCCTCAGGGCTCAAGTCCTTACCTCTCAGAAAAACTAGAGGTCACACAAGCACTAACATTGCTCCAACACAGACACACTCTAGGTTAAACCAGAGTCCTCACCTCTCAGATAAACTAGAGGTCGCACAAGCAGTAACAGTGCTCAATCATACACACTCTAGGTAAAACCAAAGTCTTCACGAGCGTGCACCTTCTCACTTCAACTCCACACAGGAGCTCAGACACTGTGGCCAAGGTAGACGGAAATACACCTCTGGACACACACACAATAATATAGCACAGCGGCTGCCATCAAACTTGGTTACTTTCTACGGCTCTCAAGTCATTCCAATAAGTTTCCACTTGTCTCTGCCAACCTCAGCTGGCTTCCAACACTTCTGCTTGCTTCCAGCAAACCTCCGCTTCAACACGAGCAGCTGCACCTGCTCCAACACACAAAACTCTAGTTTGTACTAGAGCCCCCACACGAGCAATCCTTGCTCAACACATGTGCTATTAGACAGCACCAGAACTCTAGAGCCTTAGCTCAAACATAACTTCCTTCTGGAGTACTCACCACACGGCTAGGGCGGACGGAGAACACCCTTGGTCCCAACAATCTGTTTTACAGACTCCTCATCCATCACGGGGAAGCTCTGCTTCCCTTCACCAAACTTTTAAACCTCACAGTTCTTAGCGTAAGGCATTTAAAGGCAGCTCCAGCAGGTGATGCAGTAGCTCTAATCAATCAAGCTTGATTAAAGGCTGGGTAAAAAAAAAAGGTGCTTCTCAGCAAGCTGCAGGAATTACAGCAGGCTACAGCCAGCATAAACACAATGTGGTTGTTTAAAAACACTCACCCTCTCAGGGTACATAACACCCTCATCACTAGTTATTTTGTATGGGGGTGATATGGATGTCATGTGAAACATCACACATCCACCCATACAAAAAAACAGGACCTTAGAGGTTAAAAACGTAGCAGTCACATCATACAAACGGACTAAAAAACATCATCATTAAAAACAGTAACTACTCAGTTAAACCGCTAACAAATATCATACTGTCACACTCAAAATGTTTTAAAACCAAAAAGGCGTCTCTGATCAGGGTTTACTCTAAAAAGCTTTCGCTTAGTTTGACAAGTACCAACATCATGTCTGATGAGGTCAGTCAGTGAAGAAGAGAGTCGTCTTTTCTTTACAGACAGATGGAAACTGTTCTCCTCCATTTCAGCACTGGTCAGTACTGGACAGCTCTCTCTTGTCGGCTGTAACTACACCTTTTGGTCAATTGTAGCAGCTTTGCTTTCAGCTACTCTGAAAATACATGAGTGTGTTAGACAAGGAGTTATGATCAACGTGAGGTTTCAATAACTCACATTGCACAGTCAGTAACAAGTCTTTTCCCTCAGACTCATCTCTTGCTTCTTGTTGAGGCGACGGTCCCACCTCATCCACCACCACTCTCTCTTTGTTTCCGTAGTGGCTGGAATGGGACATAAAGGAGCAGGAGGAACGGTTACGTGTGACTTCACCTCTTCTGAGTTCTTCAAGTCCTCATGTTCTTCACGCCCTGACTTAATTGGGATTTGTTTAGTTTTAAACAACAATAAAAAACTGTCACCTAAGTCGATTTTGTCTTTTTCCTGAAGTTCAATTAGCTGTTGTCTGGACAGCAAAAGTTTCACCTCCTCCACTGTAATCTGTTCCGCTTCATAGTTCATCATAAATCTGTCGCTTAAATCGCCATCGTCCTCTTCTTCTAGTCGTCGTTCCTGAGGCACACGCACCACCACACATGACGAGGGTATGTCAAGACATGCGTGTGTTAGTTCACCTCTCTGAGAGCAAGGCACAGGTGTCACCTTTGGATGACACGTAGAGGGACACAAACGTTGATATTCCCTTTGTTCAGCACAGAGTTTTAATTCTCTCAACTCTCTCTCTGTAATTCTTCCAAAAGACACTTCTTCTCATCAAGAGTGGCATAAATTCTTTGTCATTCAAGCTCTTTTTCTTTTAAAAAAGCTTGATGTTTAATCTTTATTTCTCTTCGGGTAGTTTCGAGCTGCTCTAAAACAAGCTTTTTTCTTTCCGCATTTGACCTTCGAGCTCTGTTTTTATCAAAGCAGCTTCACTCACCACCTCCTTTTCCTTTAAATGCCCTGTATCATCTATCTCAGGAAAAATTCCAAGCTGAATTAATTAACCAGCAGATCACCTTCAAAATGTCTTTCATGAATACGGCTTCTAACATCAATTTTAAAGTGATCTGCCACAGTCAGCATTTGTTCTCTCATGCAGTCTACAAAAACCTGCACCGTGGGCTGTTCAATAAATCTCCTCAAATCAAACGCCATGGTTGTGAACAAAAAAAAACTGTTTTTAAACAGCTCACCAAACATCTCACCACCAAAAATGTCTTACACAGACCACCGTAATCCAAAACACAAACGCCCTACTGTGCCTGAACGCACCTCAAGCAGCAGCAGCACGCACAGCTGACAGCACTCAACACCATCAGCAGCTCCATATAGAAGCTTCTATCTGCTTTAAACTGCTGAAAAACATGACAAAAACTTGAGACAAATCCCCAATAAATATCTAATACAGAGGAACAAATATTAGCACAGCAATAGTCCTCAAAATGACTGCACAAAACACGAGTCACTCAATCAAGAACCAGCGCACAGCTGCGCAAATCACACATAATGCAGCAAGGAGCAAACCTACTGTAACTGTGATCCTAACCAAAACTTAGCTCTGTTAGTCAATCGCGTGACGAGCTCCCAATAAATATGAACAGCAGAGTTGTCCAACCTAAATCCTGCACCACAGATGCATCAGCTATACACCGTACAACACACACAGAAACATAGCACAAAGCTATTCACCACCACTATGTTTCAACAAAACTAGCTCATTCTAGTCATCCCGGATGAGCTCCCATTAAATATTGTCACGATGGGGTGTGTGGTTGTGGATAAACCCAGTTGTGCAGACAGGCAGACACTCGGAGGCACGAGTAGAAAAAAATCCAAAAACGTTTAATTACAAACTCAAAACACTGACGTGGCAGTAATACACAAAGACTAGTAACTGTAGCTAAAACTGTGGCTTTAACTCTAGAAACTTGAGAACTATGGCTTTAACTCTAGAAACTTGAGAACTATGGCTTTAACCCTAGAAACTTAAGAACGGTAGCTCAAACTATGGCTGGAACATTAGAACTCAAAAACTGAAGAGACATGCTCACAAACCAAGGAGCTGAACCGAAGCAGAGACATGACACACCAGGGGAAAACGGATGAATGACCCGACAAAGACAATGACAAAGACTCTGACTAATATACACAAAATAATCAACTAAATTATAAACACCTGAGAACGTAGAAATGGGAGACAACAGGTGTAAGGGTGGGACGTGACCAAAAGAGGGAGCCGTCCTTACAGAACCCCCCCTCAAAGATGCCCCTAAAAAACCAAGGCGGGTGGAGGAGGGAACCACAGGGACGGCGGGCATGAAGGAAACACAAGGACGGGGAACAACACACAAAGGCAGGAGACAAAAACACAAGGACAGGGGAAAAAAACACAAGGACAACAAACCAAAAACTGATAGGAACAAGGCCTAGGACCAACACTAAACAGAAAGGTAAATCATAAAAACGAAAACTGAAGAAGCAATCCTGGAAACTAAACAGACAAAACTAGAAACTCAGACGTCCAAACATAGCGACCAGATCGTCCATAGCAGCCAAGAACCCATCAGGCGGGCGACCGAGAGGCCGACCAACTCGTAGGGGGTCCGCACCAGACAAGAATCCCTCAGGCAGATGGCCGGGAGGCCATCCATCGCTCAGGAACATGTCAGGCGGGCGACCGGGAGGCCGTCACTCACTCAGGGCTATGTCAGGCAGGCGACCAGAAGGTCGTCCGTCATCGGCAGGCATCAAGACCCCGACAGCAGGAACATCAACAGCAAGAACCACGCCAGCAGGAACACCGTCGGTAGGACCACAATTGATGACGGCAGGGACATAGTTGTCGACGGCAGGTTCATAACCGTTGTCGACCGTAGAGGCGTTCTCTAGCATAGGGACGTCAGCCAGTGAGGCGTCAAGTGTCAGAGTCAGAGAGTCTTTATTGTCATTTGCACCGCATGTAGTACATGTTGTGAAATGAGATTATGTACACAGGGTCCCAGTTACATCCAACAACAAACGTCGGGTGTAGAAGAGACGTCAGGCATAGAAGAGACAATGGGCATAGAAGAGACGTCAGGTGTAGAAGAGACGTCGGGCGTAGAAGAGACGTTGTGCGTAGAAGAGACGTTGGACGTAGAAGAGGCGTCGGACGTAGAAGAGACATCAGAGGTGCGAAGACCCTCAGTTGATGTTGAGGCATCAGTGGCGTGGGAACCCTCCGTAGACGTCGATGCGTCTGTGGCGCGTGGACCATCCGTCGACGTCGAGGCGTCGGCGGTGCTGGGACCTTCCGTAGACGTGGAGGCGTTGCGGCACTGGGACCCTCCGTAGATGTGGAGACATTGGCGACGCTTAGATCCTCGGCGGCGTCCGAACCTTCGTCGTTGTCCGGAACTTTGTCATCGTCAGGAACAGCAAGCGGTGAAACCTCGGGCACCATTGAGACCTCCGTCTTCATCACCATGGTCTCTGGTTCTGGCTTCACCGTCGAGATCCCTGGCTTTGGCTGAGAGACCTCTGGCTGTAAGACCTCTGGCTGCGAGACTGGTTGCGAGACCTCTGGCTATGAGACTACTGGCTGCGAGACCTCTGGCTGCGAGACCTCTGGTTGCGAGACCTCCTTTGGCTGCGAGACCTCCTTCGGCTACGAGACCTCCTTCGGCTGCGAGACCTCCTTCGGCTGCGAGACCTCCTTCTGTTGCGAGTCCTCCTTCGGCTGTGAGACCTCCTTCGGTTGCAAGACGTCCAAAGTTGAAACTTCAGCAAGCGTAGACACTGGAGTTGTAGAAACTTCTAGCTGTAAGACATCAACGGCGTGAGGATCCCCTGTTGATGTTGAAACATCAGTGGCGTGGGTTCCCTCTGTCGCACTCGTCGAGTCCGTGTCCTCTGAAGCACCAACACACTCTGTAGTGGCAGCGCCCTTTGGAGTCCTTGTAGCGTCAGCTCTCTCTGTAGAGGCAGCGCCCCCTGTGGAAACTGGAGATAACTCAGCAGGACGACAACAAGAGCGAGAGGTAGAAGGAGTAGAGTAAACAGTCTTCAAGTATCTAATTACCTCTAATAACTGTGCGAACTCATGGTAAACTAAAAATTGTGTCTAGACATTAATAAATGTTCCATCATTAAGAGGATATTTCTTTTGTAACGAGGACTTGAATCAGAGATAGCAGACTCAAAAAGATTCTGGAGCTGTTAAAAAACACCCAAGACCTCACACTCCAGTCCATCAGAGCCAGCAGAAAAACGTGTGTAAAGCTGATGAAAAATTAGAGTGACCTTATGTTCCAGTTCCATAGCCCCCCTGTGGATACTGGGATAACAGCACCCTCTACGGATGCTGGAACAACTGCGCCCTCAGGAATGTAGGAATGACAGCACTCTCTGTGAATGCAGGAGACTTAAATACACACGGAGAGGGAGAGTCAGAGATATTTAATTCAATTTTCGAAGACCTAACTAAATATAATATCTCTGTAAGGTCAGGAATCTGCAGTAAATTGGGTATAGATGTTATTAGACCTTCCATAAGGGAATACGACTTCAATTTGTAATGTGGATCCGGGTTTTTGTTAGCAGCAGTACTCAGTTTGTCAACCTACTGGAGGATAGAAGTGGCTTCATTTTTCAGTCCTGTATCGACCCCTGTGGTCGTTGTGTGATACGTCCGTTCTTCATCAGAGCAAGGGCTCAAACATCTCTCTTTTTGTGACATCTTCTCTTGAGAAACCTTCTTTGGTTCCTCCAACGTCAAACACTCTTTGCTCTGAGTGTCTCCCTACGGCTCTTTGTTTGTGTGTTCTGCGGAATCCTCCTCTAGGACTCCTGCAGACGTGTGTGGGCTCATGTGACCCTCCCACAGTTTACGTCCCCCCTGTGACATTACAGTGAATGGGCTCTGGCATGCCCCCACCAGTGAACTCCTCCCAGGCTTCTCTGACAGCGTGGGAAAACACGCCGACGGAAGTACGGGCTGAAACCCGGAAATGAAGTTCTTCTCCTTAATTCGCTGTTTTGTCCGACTGCGACGCAGCTTAGGAACTGGTTCGAGCCAAAAATCCTCTGTTTCTTTGTCGTCATCAGAAACGGACCACGTGTGAGGGAATGTAGGAAGGGGACGGCTCCTTACGGCCATCACCGCACTTCCTCCGCTCACGCTCGGCCACCAAAAGCAGGGAAGGTAGAAACTCCAGTCCATGACGTTGGCGGCTCCAAGCGGGTTTGTTCTGGAACCCGCTGACTCGAATGTCGGTGGCTTCTTTTCGATCTGACCTCGACATTTTTCTGCCCCCAATGGATCTGAACATCTGTCTGCTGGGCTCAATGTGCTGGTCGGGTCATTTTCTGTCACAATAGGGTGTGTGGTTGTGGATGAACCCAGTTATGCAGACAGGCAGACACTCGGAGGCACGAGTAGAAAAAAATCCAAAAACGTTTAATCACAAACTCAAAACACTGACATAGCAGTAATACACAAAGACTAGTAACTGTAGCTAGAACTATGGCTTTAACTCTAGAAACTTGAGAAATGTGGCTTTAAATCTAGAAACTTGAGAACTGTGGCTTTAACCCTAGAAACTTAAGAACGATAGATCAAACTAGAACTCAAAAACTGAAGAGATGTACTCACAAACCAAGGAGCTGAACCGAAGCAGAGACATGACACACTAGGGGAAAAAGGACGAATGACCCGACAAAGACAATGACAAAGACTCTGACTAATATACACAAAATAATCAACTAAATCATAAACACCTGAGAACGTAGAAATGGGAGACAACAGGTGTAAGGGTGGGATGTGACCAACAGAGGGAGCCATCCTTACAAATATGTTACGACCCGAGAATCAGAGACCTATTTAGTGGACGTAGGACACAAGAAAAAGGGTTTAAACAAAAACTTTATTAAACGAAATAAGGCTTTCGGTTGCAAGCGAGGTCCTCTCGGGCAGCTTTCTCGGTCTGAAGCCCACCGTCCTTCTTCTGGCGACCCACGTCGCAAACAAAAAAAGAACCAAAGTGACAACTAAAAGATGGATCAGGTGGTCTGGCCAAACTTAAAATAATGCAGTCAGACCAGGCCAGCTCTGTACAGGGCCGTCGAAGCTGGTCCAAACCACAGTCTACCTGTACAAAAACCTAGTTCTAAATATAAACAAAAGTGAAAACAGGACTACCAAGCCTACCTGATCATGTAAAGTTATAAAAATAATGAGGAGAAAAAACACAACAGCTGTCCTATAGACAGACACAAATACCATATCTCTACAAGCTCCAAACTAAACACTCTTGAGCCTCAAGGCTCAAGTCCTCACCTCTCAGAAAAACTAGAGGTCACACATGCACTAACAGTGCTCTAACACAGACACGCACTAGGTTAAACCAGAGTCCTCACCTCTCAGATAAACTAGAGGTCACATAAGCACTAACAGTGCTCCAACAATACACTCTAGGTTAAACCAAAGTCCTCACGAGCATGCACCTCCTCACTTCAACTCCACACAGGAGCTCAGACACTGTGACCAGGATGGGAGGAAATACACCTCAGGACACACACACAATAATACAGCACATCGGTTGCTATCAAACTTGGTTACCTTCTACGGCTCTCAAGTCGTTCAAACAAGTTTCCACTTGTCTCTGCCAACCTCAGCTGGTTTCCAACACTTCTGCTTGCTTCCAGTAAACCTCCGCTTCAACACGAGCAGCTGCACCTGCTCCAACACACACAACTCTAGTTTGCACTAGAGCTCCCACACGAGCAATCCTTGCTCAACACATGTGCTGTTGGATTGCACCAGAACTCCAGAGCCTTAGCTCAAACATAACTCCCTTCTGGAGTACTCACCACATGGCCAGGGCGAACGGAGAACACCCCTGGTCCCAACAATCTGTTTTACAGACTCCTCTTCCTTCACCTTAACCTTCGCACCTCACAATTCTCAGCCTAAGGCTTTTAAAGGTAGCTCCAGCAGGTGATGCAGTAGCTCTAATCAATCAAGCCTGATTAAAGGCTGGGTAAAAAAAAGGTGCTTCTCAGCAGGCTGCAGGAATTACAGCAGGCTGCAGCCAACATAAACTCAACATGGTTGTTTAAAAACACTCACTCTCTCAGGGTACATAACAGGGTACATAACATAGACATACAGGAGAATTTTGAACGGATT
>JBBPBX010006723.1:50678-67564 GCA_038048925.1 Garcialebias charrua
GTAGACAGGACAGGCAAACTCTCATGACCCCTCGAGGACCCTAGTGAGGGTAAAGAACTAATCCAGTGTTCCACGACCAGGACGGAACCCACACTTTCCTCCTGGATCTGAGGTTTGACCAACAATCGGACTAGCTTCTCCAGTACGCCTGAATAGACCTTACCAGGGAGGCTGAGGAGAGTGATGCCCCTATAATTGGAGCACACCCTCCAGTCCCCCTTTCTGGAGGGAACCACCACCCCAGTCTACCAATCTAGTGGCACTGCCACTGATGTCCACCCGATGTTGCAAAGGCATGTCAACTAAGATAGTTCCACAACATCCAGAGCCTTAAGGAAATCAGGGTGAATCTCATCCACTCCCGGAGCCCTGCTGCTTCAGCTTTTTAACTACCTCGACAACCTTATATATATATAACCCTATATGTGTCCTCAAATACTCACCCTGTAGACTATGGACCTACATGGAGATGGCTTTCTGTAGGTTTTCCAACTGGGCAAGACTATGGAAACAAGGTTCTACCAGCAGGTGCCCATTGAGTAGGAGCTGAGAAAAAAGACAAAGCTCTCAATTTATTGGTCTGATTTGGTTCCAAACCTCACCTATAATCATGTTAAATGAACCATGACTAAAAAACACGAGCTCCCACATATAAGCGAATGGAATGATTGTATATTTACAGAGTGGCTAGGCTTAGCATTCTCATTAGCAATGCCTACTGTTTAGGAGAAAAACTGCACAAACATTGGTAAAAACAGTAGAACTTTCTTCAATTAAACTGCTCCAAAACTGAGGCCATACTGATTGGCACCCCTCACCAAGTACAAGCATCAACTACATCAATTTCCTTTTCTGGACAAGACATCCCCCTCTCCACCTCTGTTACAAATCTTGGAATAAAAATGGGCTCTCATCTTACATTTGAAAATCACATCTGTTTAAAACCTGCTTCTTCCATCTTCAAAACATCTCCAAACTTCACCCATCTCTAACTTTAACTGATGCTGAGAAACTCGTCCATACCTTTGTCTCCTCCAGGCTCGACTACTGCAACTCCCTGTTTATTGGAATCCCTGGGCAAAACCTTCAGAAGCTTCAATATATTCAAAACAGTGCAGCAAGGATTTTATTGAGGGCTCGTAAATTTGAACATATTACACCCGTTCTCCATAACCTCCATTGACTTCCTGTCACCTACAGAATTCATTACAAAACTGCTTTCATTACCCACCAATGCTTAAACGGAACTTCACCAGATTATCTAAAGGACCTTCTTGCACCATATTCATCCACCCGGTCTCTACGATCACAGAACAGTAATCTCCTTCACATTCCACGAACCAAATTAAGGACCATGGGAGATCGGGCATTCTGTGTGGCTGCCCCCCACCTCCGGAACTCCCTCCCTGACTATCTGAGAGCTCCACAGTCACTGGTTGACTTTAAAAAAGGCTTAAAGACCTTTCTTTTTTAAGCAAGCCTACTCTGCCTCCACATGATTTTATCACTGATTTTAGTTGATATTACTGTATCATTGTTTTAGTTGATTTTATTACTGATTTTTGTTATTTTATCATTGAGTTTACTTGATTTTATCACTTGTTTTTTATTTGATCATTGATTTTAGTTGCACCTTGTAGCACTTTGAGATTTTTGTTAATGAAAAGTGCGTTACAAATTAAATTCATCATTATTATTATTATTAAACACTAAAAATTGCTTCATCCTATTTATGTGGATCAACTATTGCTAGCTGCACTTAAATGTACAATTAAAGTCATATGTTTGTATGGTACTTTGTATATGTTGGATAAGATTTTTTTTAAATAAGTCTCCTCTTGTCTCATTTTTGTCCATCCTGATCTCTGTCTGTCTTTCTGTCTGCTTTAGAGCAATCGTCTGGCCTGTGACAACAGTGTTTCAGCAGCTGATTCAGAGCAGCTTTGTTCCCTTTGCTCTAAAGATCCTCTGTATGAGCTGTCAGAGCAGGAGAAGGACTTCCTCTGGAGACACAGGTAGGGGAGTCAAATAACTCAATAAGGTGACAAGCTTTGATTACAAAAACATACTTTTTTTGTTTTCATTATAACTGTTCTCCTCTGAACATTAATCAGTTTAAGAAGGTCAAGTCAGGTCCTCTGGATGGATTCATCTTAAAGAAGAATCCGTCCAGAGGACCTGAATTAACCTTCTTAGATTGATCTACCTGGATTATTGAGCATGCATCAGGATATTATTCAGTTTATTTATATGTCACCAAATTCACTGAAAAAATAATTTAGGGCATGAAAAAAAGGTTGTAAGCTCAATCATCCATGTTGATGACAACAAAAACGGTTAAATTGTGTCATCTGGACCAGTTTCTTTTAGTGAGAAATGTTTCATCCCCCACCCAGAGGACTTCCTCAGTCTACAGCCAGTCAAACAATGATTGGCAGGCCATCTACATGGATGATTGAGCTTACAACCTTTTTTTCTGAACCACTTTGGCCTTGGTGGTCCTCAGGCTGTTTCTGTGAGTAGCAAGTTGGCCATCTGGTCTAAAACATTGATTGTTGTACATGATGATTGATTGTTTTGGATGGGTGTGTTTTGCATGTGTTAAAAGCCTACTTTTGAGATTTCAACAGGTTTGCTTGAAACACAGCAGTGAAGGCTACCTATGGAATAGATCTAGTTGGCAGTTCGTAGACTGAGGACGTCCTCTGGATGGGGGACAAAATGTTTCTCACTTAAAGAAACTGGTCCAGATGACACGATTTAACTTATTTTATTAATTTATGGCATGAGATAAAAATGCATCAGGTCCTGTTGAATTCCATTTAATCCAGTTCATCTTAAAACAAATCCAGATCCAGTACACAGTTTAATCCAATAACGTAGCACAGCCAAATTCATTAATTACAAACTGCCATTTAGTCAAATCAAAAAAAGGCGTTCAATACAGAAACAACTGGACTTTATTCATAACAGAAGACATTTCGCTTCTCATCCGAGGAGCTTTCTCAATTCAAAGAGCAGAGTGTGGGCGTGAGGTTTTAAAGGCTGAGATAAGATATGTGTATCTTATCTCAGCCTTTAAAACCTTACGCTCACACTCTGCTCTTTGAATTGAGAAAGCTCCTCGGATGAGAAGCGAAATGTCTTCTGTTACAAAGTCCAGTTGTTTCTGTATTGAACGCCTTTTTTATGATTTTATCATGTCCTGGATGACTGAGAATCTTCATTTTTCACCAGCATTTAGTCAAATGTTGTTTAAGACAACTATCAGATTGTACCAAATCTGTACTTTAATCCTCCATCCTGAGAAAGCACAGGGCAACTGTGGGGAGGAACAACTCTGTTTAAACAGGAAGAAACTTCCTGCAAAACCACTACCAGGTTGAAGAGACACAGACATGAGAACTGAGCCAGGTTTTTACCACTTAAAGTCTTTCTGACAATGGGGATGAAGAGTCTCAGGTGTTATGTCTTTTAAACATGTTTTAAGGTGTTTGACAGGGTTGCCCTGGTCACATCCTTTATTTCCAAATACTCCAGCACTCTCTATCGGTGGTATGTCTGGACTGCAGGCATGACAGTCTTAACTTGTCTGCACTTGATCCTTGGCCATTGGAATGGAGCAGAAAGTGGTTTATCAGAACCAAAGAAAACAGATCCAAGTCCAGACCATCAAAGAACACTGATCCAAGTCAAGTCCATAGCATCACAGAAAACGGATCCAAGTCAAGTCCAAACCATCAAAAAACACTGATCCAAGTCCAGACCATCACAGAAAACGGATCCAAGTCCAGGCACTGATCCACGTCCAGACCATCAAAGAACACTGATCCAAGTCCACCCTCTTTACAATCTACATAGGTAACGTAGGTCGAGCATCTTTGATGCATCCTTAAATTTCTGTGCTGATGACACAGTTGTTTATTGTCGAGCTAAAACAGCTACTAAGGCTTTCCAGCTTTGCAATCCGCTTTTGACATCATCCAGTCAGATTTGTTCCACCTTAAACTTGTCCTAAATGCCGATAAAACCAAAGGGATGCTTTTTTCAAACAGGAAGTTGGTCCCAGCAGTTCTTCCTCCGATTTTATCCTAAAATGGTGTCCCTATTGAGTTTGTTGGTTAATATACATCTGGGGTGTCTTGGTCGACTCACATCTCTCTTTTAAGCTCCACATGGAAAACCTGGTGAAGAAACTGAAAGTTAAACTGGGTTTCTTTTTCAGAAACAGATCTTGTCTAACTCTGAATGCTAGGAAACGCCTTGTAACTGTGACTTTCCTACCCTCCATTGACTACGGTGACATTATTTACAAAGTACATGAATGCTCCAACAAGCACCCTGCAGATGTTAAATGCTGTCTATCATGGTGCACTAAGATTCATAACTGGCTGTGATTATTGTACCCACCACTGCACCCTGTATTCACTGGTTAACTGGACATCATTTTCATCTTTAAATCACTTCTTGGTCTGCTGTCTTCATACATCTCCTCCTACATGCTACAGCATGCGCTCTCAGGACATTATAGGGGCGGCCGTGGTGTAGTGGTAAGGGCAGTCGTCTCCCGATCGGAAAGTTGGCGGTTCGACTCCCGGGACCCGCACCATGTGTGGTTGTGTTCTTGGGCAAGACACTTAGACAAAGACAAAGGAGATTGTCGTGGACTTCAGGAAGAGGGATGCACAACATGCCCCTCTGACCATCAACAGCACCGCAGTGGAGAGAGTGGACAGCACCAAGTTCCTGGGAGTGCACGTCTCAAAGGACCTGTCCTGGAGCAGGAACACTGCAGCACTGGCCAAGAAGGCTCACCAGCGCCTCTACTTTCTCCGCAAGCTGAAAAGGGCTGGAGCTTCAACCTCCATCATGTGCACCTTCTACAGGGGAGCCATAGAAAGTGTCCTGACAAGCTGCATCACGGTGTGGTTTGGTGCATGCACTGCATCCTGCCGCAAGAGCCTCCAGCGCATCGTGAAAGCAGCTGAGAAGATCGTCGGCACCTCCTTGCCCTCACTGCAGGACTTACACAGCAAACGCCTCACTCGGAAAGCCCACTGCATGGCAGGTGATCCCACACACCCACTACACAGCCGCTTTAGACTGCTGCCATCAGGGAGGAGACTGAGGAGTCTCCAGGCTCGAACCAGCAGACTGAGAGACAGCTCTGTTCATCAGGCAGTCAGAATGCTAAACACTCTGCCTGCTCTGCCTCCCCTCCCATTTGAACTGCCTTAACACAAAAAACTTTCTCACACATTACCACTCAACACAAAGTTTTTAACACTGGACTCTGTGTCATCAAACGGGTTATTCACTAAACTCTCGGTCATGTGCTCATTCAGTTTGCACTACTTCTCATATTTGCACTAATGTTTGTATTACATTACTGCCTATAGTCATACTACTGTTTACATTCACTGTTTACATTTATTAATACTGTTTACATTTATTACTACTGCTTTACATTTATTATTACTGTTTACATTTACACTACTTTTATCTACACTACTGCAGATACATATACAGCATTCTCTGACTAGCCTTATCTAAGGATGCCAAATGTGCCTTATGTGCCTTACTTCATATGCCACTTTGCCTATATACCAACATCAACTACCTCATACATATACTGTGTACATTAACTTATATGCTGCTGTGCCACTCTTTGCAAATGTCAACGCTAGAAACTTCAGTTTATTTTATAGATATACGTTTTATACTTTTTATACTACTATGCAAAAACTCAGGACAGTATTACACTTTTATTATTTCATTTTATGCTTATGTTCATTGGGTGTTTGGTGTTTCAGTGTTGGTGTAAATTTTCATACTTTTATACTATTATGAAAAAACTCAGGACAGTGTTACACTTTTTTACTATTTTATGCTTATGTTTATTAAATGTTTTAGTGTTTAGTGTTTAGATGGTTACTGTTGCACCGAGGGACTGAGAGAAACGCAATTTCGGTCCTGTGTATGTCCTGTACATATTGCAGTTCTGACAATAAAGTTGACTTTGACTTTGACTTAACCCCTGAGTTGCTCCCGGTAGGACTGGAAGCACCTTGCATGGTAGTCTGCCGCCACCGGTTTATGAATGTGTATAGCATTCAATATATGTGTAGCACTTTGAGATTTTCAGTAATGAAAAGTGCGTTATAAATTGAATTAATTATTAAATTATTATTATTATTACATGCAGTGTCTCCTCAGTGCGGACTGAAATTGACAAAAGGACCTTCTCCTACTCTGCTCCTGTTTCCTGGAATATCTTGCAAAAAGATCTGAAACTCTTGACCTAGAACTCTCTAAGTGGTTTCAAACATATATTAAAGATCCACTGACGTGATTTTTCTACTATTCATCAAATTGCTCAAAATATATATATATTATCATTTAAATATGTTAGTTTTTGCAAACAAAATGATAAATCACTTTAATTTTGCTTTAAAAGTGATTTTGAACTTCAAGCTGTGTTTAATCATGGGAAATCCGTTTACACCCGAACGCACCATCTGTGATGTCATGTGCAGAGTTGAGGCAGAGCTCTTGGCTTGTCACGGTATGAGCAGCTCACATAAAAGTAAGTCTGATACGGCATCAGATCTAAATTAGATCCTGCTGTTTCTTGTTCCATCACCCAAACTATTTTCTGCTTCCCAAAATGAAGACAAATAGCTTAAATCTTCACCTAGATTGCTAAATTAGTCAGGTTTTAAAATGTCTGCTATTGAAGAGACTGGAGCCCTCTGCCTCTCACTCTGCACATTACATCACAGATGGTGCGTTCAGGTGTAAACGGATTTCCCATGATTAAACACGGCTTGAAGTTCAAAATCACTTTTAAAGCAAAATTAAAGTGATTTATCATTTTGTTTGCAAAAATTAACATATTTAAATGATAATATATATATATTTTGAGCAATTTGATGAATAGTAGAAAAATCACGTCAGTGGATCTTTAAGTTCATGGCAAGTGCCAATGCAGACATGTTCCTGTTTTTAGTTTTCTACATTTGCCTTATAATCTAGCTGTTTTTGCTACTTTTTTGCCATCTTACTTTAATTTGAAAATAATAATAATAATAATAATAATAATCGGTATGCCTCTTTTATGGTCATCTATTGTTGTCGTTGTTGTCCACTGTTATCATTCTTTGTTGAAACCAGGTCTCTCTTGTAAATGAGTCATCGAGGCTCACTGGGATTAACCTGTATAAATAAAGGTTGAATGAAAAAGTTTAGAGCACCAAAGAACACTGATCCAATTCCAGACCATCACAGAAAATGGATCCATGTTCAGGCATTGATCCACATCCAGTTCATCAAAGAACACTGATCCAAGTCCAGACCATGAAGGAACCAGGCTTTTGGACTGTTTGACAGCAACAGACTGAATGCTCCTTTTCTTCTTTGCTCCATTTTCTCTGACAAAGTTCTGGAATCCTGATCTGTCAGAGCACATTTCAATATTTTTACTTCGTGATGATCCATCTCAGATGGAGCCTAATTCAGCTCATTTCAGTTTTCAGTTTAAATTCAGTTTATTTATATAGTGCCCAATTACAACAAAGTTGTCTCAGGGCACTTTACAGGAACATTCACATACAGGATTTTCCGGAATATAGGTTGCACCGTTATATAGATCGCTTTGTCCAATTATTGCCAAAAAATTGGAAAAATCCATAAACGGGTCACACCTTAATCTAGATCGCACCTACGTCACCGCCGGCGTAACGCGTCATCCACCGCTGACGTGACGTGTCACCGCTGAGACAACCCGGAAATGTGGACCGAGTGTTTAGCTCTGCTACAAATTGCCACAGGAGCGCACAGCAAGGCTTTAAGAAGATTAACACTTAAAAACAATTATTTATTTTTTTCTGTTGTTTTTTGTTCAAGGAAATTCTACCATTGCTGTTCATCATTCTTTAGTTTGTAGCAGGTCGCTTTTGTAAATGAGCCCTCGAGACTCAATGAGATTTAGAGTCAGAGTCAGAGTCAGAGAGTCTTTATTGTCATTTGCACCGCATGTGGTACATGTGATGAAAATGAGATTATGTACACGGGGTCCCAGTTACATCCAACAACAAATGCAAGAGAAAAACAGTAATAACATCTAGAATTAACTAAGAAAAACATCAACTAGTAATACACTAAGCCTAATATAGTGGGAATAAACAGCAGCACCTGCATTTACCTGCATTTCAGCATTTACCTGACTAAATAAAGGTTGAATGAATGAATGAATGAATTTGTTTGCTAAAAATTATATCAAATATGTGTCTGAGCTGAACTTTTCCTTAATAAATGAGCGTAATTGTGAAATGAGCTGGATTTAAATTTGTTTCGCTACGTCTGATGAAACAAAACGTGTGCGCGCAACGGGCGGAAACCCTGCGTTTTTTTTAAATTTAACTACAGAAACACCTAAAAATATATATTTGTTAGCTGAAATTATTGTAAGAATGTGTCTCTGTTTAACATTTGTTAATAAATTATTACAAATCAGCTGAATTTAAAACGTAAACAACATAAAGCGTGCAACCACAGAGCAGACCCGCTTTGTAGCGCGAGCTGAATTTCATTAAAATTTAACTACAGAAACGCCTAAAAAATATATATTTGTTAGCTGAGATTATTGTAAGAGTGTGTCTCTGTTTAACTTTTTGTTAATAAATGCACTTTGACGGTTACGATGACATAAATAAAGCGGCTTTAAAATTACTACATGCTTACCCGCCCATAAAGATGACAGAAACAGATATTTATTTTACGTTTTTTATTAAAAGAAATTGTTGACTTCCGGTGAGCACGGCGAACAAGATGGCAGCGGGTTAGGATCTCTCCGCTCCCCGATGTGACACTTTGTTGGATATCCCAGGTGGGGAGCTTCTATTTTGTGCCATTCACCTTCCGCTGCGTTGCGCAACTATTTTTGTCCTTTTTGGAAGTGGATTAAGCCATTTAAGCCCACGATGCCCACCTCGAGATCGAAGGGTGCAGCAGGCCGCATGTCCACCTGCGGCAGCCCACAACGTGGAGATGAGCACGATGACGCGACTCCTAACTTGGCGACTTTATTCACTGAAGTTGCTAAAATGAGCAATTTGCTACAAAGTGTGGCTGCTGATTTGATTTGATTTGATTTGATTTTATGTTTATTCATTCATTTTAAAGAACAATACAAGACAGTTTCATCAGATACAAGATTACAAGTAGGATAAAATGAAGGGAGCAGAAAGAAGATGAAATCTTATTATATCTGCCCCTATTTCACAGTTTGTTCAACCAATGATAACTTTCAAGCAACATCACAGAATGAATAGTTCTACCTATTTTCCTAACTGTAATACACAAACTACATCACAAAATGAATAATTCTACTTAATTTTCCTGACTGTAAAACATAAACTAGATCACAAAATGAATAATTCTACTTAATATTTCTAACTGTAATACACAAACTACATCACCCATAATTCTAATTAATTTTCTAATTCTAATTTTTTTTTTTTTTTATTTTTTTTTATTTTTTTTTATAATTTTATTTAATTTTCCTATTTTTTTTTTTTTTTTTAATTAATTTTCCTAACTGTAATACACAAACTAGATCATAAAATGAATAATTCTACTTAATTCTACTTAATTTTTCTAATTGAAATACACAAACTAAAAGATGGCACAACATCAAGATGTTCACAAAATGAATAATTCTACTTAATTTTCCTAATTGTAATACACAAATTCATCACAAAAATGAATAATTCTACTTAATTTTCTAACTGTAATACACAAACTGCTTCATAAAATGAATAACTCTACTTAATTTTTCTAACTGTAATACACAAACGTACATCATAAGTACAACATAATTGTAATACACAAACACGCAAGATTACATCATATATAGTTTTTGAGCAAGTCCTTTTTGACCTTTTTCTTAAATGTATACATTGATTTTTCATTTTTAACATCACTCTCCAGAGCATTCCACAATCGAATTCCCTGAATTGAGGTAGACCGTCCTTTTAAGCTGGTTCTGAATTGTGGTTTGATGAATATCTCTGTCCCTTTGAGATTGTAATAACTTTGTCTTTTTATAAAATTTCTTTGGATATTTAAAGGTAATGTGTTATTATGAGCCCTATACATAATTGATAAAATACTATATTCTACCAATTCCTGGAATTTCAATAAGTTTAGTTGAATAAACAAGGTGTTTGAAGGGTGAGTGAAATGTTTTCTGGTGATTACTCTTACAGCTCTCTTTTGTAAAATAAAAACAGGCTTTGTAATAGTTTTGCATGCTTTTCCCCAAACCTCAATACAATAGATTAAATGTGGAGCAATGATTGTGTTATACAACATATGTAAAGCTTTATCAATTAAAAAATCCCTGACTTTATACAGTACTGCAATTGCTCTAGCTAGTTTTTTTTTAATAGAATTTACATGATGTTTCCATGTCAGTTTGTCATCAATGATAACACCCAGAAACTTCACTTCACTCACTTTACAGATCACAACATCTTCAATTTCAAATGGATCGTCATCAACAATTCCCTTTTTGTTACTGAAAATCATGTAGTTAGTTTTATCTAAATTCAAAGATAATTTGTTTAATTTAAACCAAGTTTGTATTTTTATAAATTCTGTTTTCATCATATCCAAAATCTGTTTTATGTCATTACCCGAACTGAAAAAAGTGGTGTCATCGGCAAAAAGAACACATTTAAGTAGTGCTGACACATTTACCAAGTCATTCACATATAAAATAAACAACTTTGGTCCAAGCACAGAACCCTGAGGAACTCCACAAGTGATATCACGGAGGTCAGATCTAACATCATTTATTTGCACAAACTGTTTCCTGTCCTTCAAATAGCTAGATACCCACTGTAATGCTGGTCCTCTAATACCATATTTATTTAGTTTTTCAAGGAGAATGGTGTGGTCAATGGTATCAAATGCTTTTTTTAGATCAACAAAAACACTAACACAGTACTGTTTATGATCGACAGCATTAGTTATTTGTTCCATTAAATCCATGAGAGCCATTGACGTAGAGTTTTTTTCTCTAAACCCATATTGACTGCTACTTAAAATGTTTTGTTTATCAATAAATTGATCCAATCTGGACACAAATAGTTTTTCTAGAATCTTTGAGAACTGTGGTAATAAGGATATTGGCCTATAATTATTGAATACACATTTATCACCATTTTTAAAAAGAGGAATTACCTTTGCTACTTTCATGTTATCTGGAAATATTCCTGTTGAAAAAGATAAATTGCATATATATGTAAACGGTTCAATAACATAACTTATTATTTCCTTTACGAACATCATATCCATGTCCACCCAGTCTTTTGATCTCTTGTCTGAGAGATTTTTTACCATTTTCATAATTTCCTCTTTGTTAGTTCCACTAAGAAAAATACTGTTGGTGCAACTTTTAATTGAATGACACACCTTATTATCTACTTTTGGTATTTTAGCTGCAAGGCTTGATCCAATATTTACAAAATATTGATTAAATTCATTTACGATATCATTCTCATCATGTATTTCTTTGTCATCTTTCACAAAATATTTTGCAATGTTCGTTTTTGCTTTATGACTTTTTAGAACATCATTTATTACTCGCCATGTTGTTTTAGTGTCACCATTGCTCTTGTTTAATAAATCACTATAGTATTCTTTCTTGCATCTTCTTATAATCATTACCAATTTATTTTTATATTTTGATGTAACAACAATTAAGCCGACGGCGTCTGAGCTGAGTACAGCGGTGACTGCAATGCAGGAGAGGCTGACAGAAGCTGAGACACGTGTCTCGCAACTGGAGGACACTTCGGAGCGGCTACGCGCGGCGGACACTGAGAGAAGCAAGCTGTTGGAAGTTCTGCGGGACCGTGTCCAGGCTCTCGAAAGTCACAGTAAGAGGAATAATGTGAGAATTATTGGGCTAAAAGAGACTGTTGGCAACGCTGGGGCACTTTCGAGCTGTGTTAAGAACATGCTGGTGGAGGGGCTGGGGCTGCGAGATGATGCAGAGTTCGAGATCGAACGAGCCCACCGGGCCTTAGCGCCGCAGCCCGACCCGAACCGACCACCGAGGCCGGTGTTGGTACGTTTCCTGAGGCAGTCGGCGAGGGATAAAGTAATTGCTGCAGCTAAAGAGAAGCGCGGATTCGAGTGGAGTGGATGTCGACTGTCTGTGTTTCCTGACATGACCAAAGAGCTGGCGGAGAAGAGGAAGGCGTTCACAGCTGTGAAACGAAAGCTGCAGGAGCGTAGCGTTAAATACACCCTGGCATTCCCGGCGACACTGCGCGTGAGATGGAAGGGCAAAAATATAAGTTTCAGCTCGGCAGGAGCAGCAGAAAAGTTCTTCAACGAGGAGGAGGAGGAGAACGAGCGGGAGGAGAACCCTGGTGCGACGGCCTGATGTTTTTATTAGGAGCTTCCCACAAGATGCTGAATTTGACTGAGGGGAGAGAGACACCACCACCTGCCATCAGGGAGGAGTAAAGAGGAGGAGAGCAGAGCTCCACGGACCAGATAAGATTTTGGTTTGAGTTTATTTTCCCCTGAGCTGCATTAGGCAGCTCCAATAGTGTTGATTTTAAGTTTTAGGATGGCTTTTTTGTGTTTTCACTGTTTTTTGTTTACAGACTGGATGTTCTTTTTTCCAGGTAAACTGTTTTATTTTTGGCTGGTTGCACTCTCATGTCAGGTCCTCACCCCAGGGAACAGAGATTTAAAGATGTTCAAAATGTATGTACACAGGTGTAAAAGTAATAATGTGTAATCTGTAATGACTGGGAAATATGTAAAATTTATATCTTGGAATATTAATGGGTGTGGGAATCCAACTAAAAGGCGCAAAATATTGACTTATTTAAAGACAAATCAAGCAGATATAATATTTCTTCAAGAGACTCACCTGAATGAAGGGGAAGAGGTGAAGTTTAAAATGGGCTGGGTTGGTCATATTTTTCATAGCTCTCTTTCTAGTGCTCGAAACGGGGTAATTATTCTTGTTAGAAAAAATATTAATTTCTCATTTATAAAACAAGTTAAAGACTCGGAGGGACGAATGATTTGTGTCCAAGCAATGATAGAGGGAGAAAATGTGACACTTTGTAACATTTATGCACCAAACATGGAGGACCCTCACTTTTTTCATAAAATAAATAGTGTCTTGGGGGAAATGCCAGGGCAAATAATTTTGGGCGGTGATTTCAACGAAGTAATGGATCCTTTTATCGACAAGAGTGCATTCAAAGGTTCGCTTAGCTCTAAAGGAAGAGATGCAGTTCACATGTTAAATGAAGATATGGGCCTAGCCGATGTATGTAGGCTAATGAACCCTGCTAAAAGGGAATATACTTTCTACTCTCACTGTCATAAATCTTATTCTAGGATTGATTTATTTTTAATCTCAAAGCTCATGATGCATAATGCATTAAGTTGTGATATAAAAACTATTGCACTGACTGACCACGCAGCTGTTGAACTCGGTTTAAAACTAGGAATGGGGAATGCGAGGGGCTCGAAGTGGAGAATGAATATCTCCCTCTTACAAGATAAATCTTTTAAGGAGTTGCTGGGGGAGGATCTAAAACACTTCTTTGAAATAAACATTGGCAGCACAGAGCATATTCAAACGGTTTGGGAAGCCTCCAAGGCTTATGTGAGGGGCAAACTTATAGCATATGCTTCAAAAAAGAAAAAAGACAGCCAACAAAAAATTCAAGAATTGGAAAAGGAGATCAAATTTAAGGAAAACAACTTAGCAAAGCAATATGATGACTTACTGTATCGAGACATTTGTGGGCTTAAATTTCAGCTAAATGAAATTTACAACAAGAAAGTGGAATACTCCTTGTTTAGGCTAAAAACTACATTTTATGAGGGAGGGGAGAAAACTGGGAAGTTATTAGCAAGACAAGTTAAAAAGGAGGATTTTTCTAATACTATCCCTGCTATAAAACAAGGTAATAAATTAGTAACCTCACCAAAAGACATAAATAATGTGTTTAAACAGTATTACGGAACATTATATACGTCCACGATGTCTACTGAGATGGATCAGAAAGGGAGAGATCTTTTCTTTTCTAAACTTGATCTTCCTAGGTTACTTGAGGAACATGTGGAGGGGCTGGAAGCACCAGTAGCAGAGACAGAAATTAGGAAAGCTATTTTGATGATGAAGGCAGGGAAATCACCTGGCTATGATGGTATCCCCGCAGAATATTATAGAACATATATTGACATTCTGGTCCCAGTGTTACAAAAAGTGTATCAAGAAACTTTTGAGAGAGGACAGTTTCCCCCTACTTTCAACGAAGCATTAATTTCCCTAATCCCAAAAAAAGATAAAGACAGTACAGATCCATCAAATTATAGGCCCATCAGTTTGCTTAACGTAGATTGTAAAATATTAACCAAGGTGTTGGCTTAACGCTTGCAACGAGTCCTTCCCAGCATTATACATCAAAATCAGACAGGCTTTATGAAAAACCGTTCCTCCTCCGATAATATGAGAAAATTGATGCATTTGATGTGGCTGAGCCAGTCAAAAGATGAGGCAGTAGCTGCCATCTCCTTAGATGCTAAGAAAGCGTTTGATAAGGTGGAATGGGACTTTCTTTTCTCGGCCTTGTCCAATTTTGGATTTGGACCCCATTTTACTAATTGGGTTAGAATTTTGTATAAAGAACCAAAAGCTGCAGTAATAACCAATGGTATTATTTCACCTTTCTTTGAATTATCACGGGGGACCCGGCAGGGGTGTTCTCTCAGCCCTTTGTTATTTAATATATTCATAGAAACTCTGGGAGTGGGTATCAGGGCAAATAAGGACATTAAAGGGGTATACATGGGTCAACAAGAACACAAACTGCTTCTCTACGCAGACGATATTTTAGCACTTATCACACATCCACTTACATCCTTGCCATATCTGATAGACACCATACAGTCATTTTCAGAGGTGTCGGGATACACAGTAAATTGGTCTAAATCAGAGGCCATGCCATTATCTGCTTTATGTCACTCAAATATGGTGGAAAATTTTAAATTTAAGTGGACACCTAAAGGCATGAAGTATCTGGGTATTAGACTTAGTCGGGATCTGGAAGAATTACCTTTACTAAATTTTAATCCGGTGTTGTCCAAAATTAAAACAAATTTTGAAAAGTGGGAAAAGATTAAATTAACTTTGTGGGGTAAGATTAATGTTATTAAAATGATCACCACTCCTCAGTTTAATTATTTGTTAATGATGCTGCCCGTTACAATCCCGCCAGACATTTTTAAAAGGTATGAAAACTTGATTAAGTCTTTCTTGTGGGGAGATAAAAGAGCAAGAATAAAACTAGATAAATTATATGCCCCTAGAGAAAAGGGTGGTCTAGGACTCCCAGATTCAAAACTTTACTATTTGTCATTCGAAATGATTAAATTAGTTAAACACTGGGAGGAATCGGTGAACGGGCAGGAATGGATAAGCATTGAAACTGAGGTATGTTCACCGTTCCACCCAAGACACAAACTGTCTCAAAAGACTGACACAACAAACCCGGTTCTTATTCACTCTAGCGAGGTTTGGTCAAAAGTCCATAGAATATTAGAGCTTCCACATCATGTACAGACATATGCATCCCTCTGGAATAATCCTACTATATCTATTGGTAAACAACCTGTGTTTTGGGGGCAGTGGCATTCACGTGGCATACACACCATTGGCGATTTGTATAAAGATGGACAATTTATGTCCTATGAGGAGTTGACTCGCACATTTGAACTGGAAGGTAGAACAAACCTATGGAAATATTTACAGATGAGACACTGTGTGACCTCCAAAATCAAAGACAGTGTGGAAAATAAGATTTTAGATTTTATTAGGTTGCCACGTGATCGACATACGACCTCCCGGTTTTATAAACTTTTAAGCGGAAGTTTGAGTGGTGAATCATTGAATATTAAACTTATTTGGGAAAGAGATTTGAAAATTGAGTACACAAAGGAAGAATGGCTGGAGGTCCTAGCAGGGAGCGGTAAATATGTGAAAGAAGCCCGAAGTAAATTCATACAATATAAAGTGTTGCATAGATATTATCATACTCCTACCAGATTACACAGAATGAAACTAATGACGGACAATTTGTGTTGGAAATGTAAAAAAGAAGTGGGGACATATTTACACTGTTTTTGGGAATGTCCTCTGATTACACCTTTTTGGATTGAAATTTTGAAGATTCTGAGTGCCTGGTTTGGCACAGAAGTCCCCCGGACCCCAGAACTGTGCCTACTGGGAGACAGATCTAAAATGCCGGACATTCCCAAAGGAACCCTTTCAGTTATTATGGTCGGTCTTGTGACAGCATCCAGGATCATCTTAAAACATTGGAAGACCATAAAGCGTCCTGAAATCAATGACTGGATTAAATCAATGACTGACGCAGCTTCTTATGAGGTTATGCTCAGCAACTTGAAAGGGAGCAGAGACAAAGATTGGGACAGTTTTTGGGACTCTCTAAAAGGTGTAACAATGACCTAAAAATGTTTTCTTTGTTTTCTTTTTTGAGTGTGTCTTTTCCTTCCCATGGGCTCACCACCTGTGGGAGGGGCCAAAGGGGTCAGGTGCATTGTGGAATGGGTGGTGGCCGAGGGCGGGGACCCTGGCGGTCTGATACTCGGCTACAGAAGCTGGCCATTGGGACATGGAATGTCACCTCTCTGGTGGGGAAGGAGCCTGAGCTAGTGTGTGAGGTTGAGAGGTTCCGGCTAGAAATAGTCGGACTCACCTCAACGCATGGCTCTGGCTCTGGAACCAGTTTCCTTGAGAGGGGTTGGACACTCTTCCACTC